>BPLQ01007125.1:0-268713 GCA_021605075.1 Caerostris darwini
AGTTTTCGGTGTTATAAAATAACTCCTTAGATATATTTTTTTCATAATATTAAGCAAATGCTGATAAAATAGGTAATTTAAAAGAGTTATTTAGTGTCACAACAATGTAAAAAATAAATGGATAATCACCGTAGAACAAGATAAAAAATAATTTAAATCAGATCACTATTTGTTATAGCTTATAAGTTATATTACAAACTCACACACTTAAAATAAATAAGTATGAAGTTATTAGTTGCATTCAGGGATTCTTATCTAGAATGTCTTTATTTTTTAAAAATTGTCTTTACCAACATTTTATTTTGCAGCTTAGTCATGAAATTCATCAAACCAATGGTAATTGAATCTGGACAAAGATTTACCTTGAGAGATGGAATGGCCACTTTTGGCACTGAGTGTTCACCAAGATCAATCCTGACCCTCAATGATTTGGAAAGAGAGATACGCGAACAAAGGACGAAAGAAGGAAAGAGGAAGGCTGCTGAAGTTTAATAAAAAGCTCTGGATCTTATTTGAAACCATTGTATTAATTCATGTTGTGTGTTGTTTAAAAAATGAACCAAAATTAAAAAGTAGTATTTTTTATAGAAGTTTTTCTTTTATCTTGCGTATCAAAATTGCTGAAATATAATTATGAAATAATATTTAATTTTTTGACCATTTAGGATTATTTCATTAAAAATTAAATAAAATTTTTAAAAAAACATTTATCTTTAAAAAAAATTTATTGTAGTAGTTTTAGCCGAAGAATAAGCATCATTCACCATAAATTTTTGTAAAATAACATTCGTTATTAGAAATGTTAAGATGCATTGGAAAACAACAGTTGGAACAACAACAAACAACAGATTTATAGATAAAGAATTAATCCATGATTATAAATATTTTGAAAATGTGTTATATGAAAGATCATATACCTTTAACAACTTCTGGACTAAAATATATTTAATGTGCATTATTATTTGTACTTACAGCCTAACCAAACATCAATTGGATACAAGTAATGATTGAAGGGGGACGGCTTGGACAAAATATCTGTAGTAGGGATTGCAATACCGATTACCAGTATTTTAAGCCATTTGTACAATTTTGCAATACCGGTATTCACAGGTTTAAATACTGTTTTTTCAGTATTTATTAGAAATTTAGAATTCTTATCTGTGAAAACAAGGTTGTAGTTGTGAAGAAAGTGCATGATATTTCGATATTTTTTTTAATGGGCGAGTTTGTTATTCACATTGTATTTGCTACTTTAGAGTTCAAAATATTTTTCAGATTTATTATATATACACTCATAAATAATACCCCATAATAATGAATAAGAATAACTTTAAAGAACATAAAAAATCAGTTGATAATACTCGGTTTTGTTTCATTATTTATATGATGAAAAGAATATGGGGGCACGATGTAAAAAATGTTCAAGACTTTTTAAAGTGAATGGAGGACATACACACATTCCTTACACATTTAAAAACGAAACATGATACTAATTTGTTAAAGAGGAAAGAATCTAATTGCAATGAAGATACAAAGCCCAAGCCCTCAGAGATTTTAGATTATTAAAAAAAAAAAAAAAAAGATAATTTGATAAAAATTTTAAGTTAAATGACAGCATTAGATGGTTTGCAACTTTGAGTGTTTTGCAATTTCTTTCTTTTTCTAAAATTTCTACTACCGGTATTAAGATCTAAAAAAATACAGGTATTGAATATTTGGTACGATATTGCAATCCCTAGTCTGTAGTGACAATAAATGGCCCATGTTACTTTATAGTTGTCTTCAACACAGTTATTCCCCTGAATAGTAATCAGTCAAACTATTTTATCAATTATGCCTTGCCATTCAACAACTTTTTACCACGATTCAATAATTTTAATTTATGCATTTTAGCTTCCATACACTTTAGAATGTGTTCTACACATTTAAATAATATGGCACAGTATTTTGAAACTAATAAAAGTTTTTGCAGATGTGATGTAAACAAATTTCAATATACAAGAAAATAAATAAGAATTAATACTTTAATATTCTTGTACCAAAAATCTTGGATGCATTTACAGAAGGAAAAAAAATTATATTCTATTTAATTTAATGAAAGTTTTTAACTTGATTGTATGTTACATATAATCTGGATGTTTTTAGAATATGAAAATGGTAAATTTTCATTATTAAAAACAAATCTAGTAAAATAATTTTGCAATTTCGAAAATTAAATTTTGCAGGAAAGAGAAAATATTTTATACTAAATTAATAATGGTTTTAATTCACTATTTATTTCATTAACTTAATAAATTCTTTTGTTTATGAAGTATCGTTAAGCTTATAACTTTTAAAACTTAATTATCCAAATCTAGGTTTTTATTTTGAAATGGTACTTATTAAAGATTATAACATTTATAAATAAAATTTATTAGTTAATTATAACTTAGTAATTAATTTACAAACAAATGTTTAATTTGGAAAAGAAATGCTTATCAGATTTGTGTTTTTTTTATTCGGTTTACTTCGTATTAAATGGTGCCCCACAAAGTTATTAAATATCTTTTTGGGAAGCTAATTCGTGTTTACATATATTATATAAAAATTTTCTTCTTGATTAAGATTGTATTAATATTACATTTAAATATAAATAAAACATTTGTATGTTTTCGTGAGATATGTTGAATTTCCTTAACTATTTAAATGTCAGTCTTTTAACACTGAAAAAAATTTCCAGCTTGTAGTACGGTTAACACATGCCAACAGTGGAAATCTAATTTGGATCCACATTCATAATACTGTTAAGCCATAAGCATTTTTCATTAGCATTACAAACATTTAATTTCCTTCAAAGTGTGTTAAGAATTTATGATATTATTTCATGTTAAATTGGAATTCAAACCTTTCTTTTTCCTCAGTAAGAGTTAAATTTGTAAAATTTAAAAATTCTATTGTAGATAGAAATAGTTTACTAGGGTTTGCCACTCACCCGTTAAAAGTCGGAATATGATTAAAAGTCAAGGAGAACAGGGACAGTCAGAAATTTTTTTTTTTTAAAAACCGGAAAAATTCCAGATTCAGATGGAAGAAAGGTGTCAAATTATGGAAATACGGTGCCATCGCTACATATACATAAAAAAATTTTTAAAAATTATTTATGCATGAAAAATGCCAGGGCATTGCATGCAGAAGTTAGTCGTGTGGCAGACTGTCTCGTTTGATTGGATCTAGGGTTATATACTTATATATATTTTAAATGCCATGCTTTGCAGTTTCTGGAGAAATCATAAAAAGTTGGGTATTTTTTTTCTGAGGTATGATGAGCTTAAGCCGTAATTCCGGTAACATCAGCTTAGATGCATTTTAGTTCATCAATTTTAGAATAAGGAACAATTTTTTTTGTATATAAAACATGTAAGTTATAGACTATTTCCTTCGTTATGTGGAATTTTACCTTAAGTTTTTAGTGAATTTCGAATTGCCAGTGTATTTTAGATACTACTGTGTCCAAAAAGTAAGACCCATTTTCAATTTAAAATTCCCGGGGCTTATGGAAATTCAAGTTTTTTCTTTTTTAGATTGCTGACACTGTCCTTGACATCTGCGTGAAATATGACAAAAATATTCATTAGTGTTTGAGTTACACTTGGCTTTGTGAGACGCTAAAACTGATTCCGGCGATTTTTGAAATGTCTGAAATAATTGAGCAAAGAACTTGCATTCAATTTTGTTTGCGGAAACGTATAGAATGTTGCAGAATGCATTCCTATATCGGAAAGAAATATTTAGAAGTGGTATAAATAGTTCAAAGAAGGCAGAGAACGCGTTGAAGACGAAGAGCCCTCTGGTCGACCATCAACCTCAATCGACGAAGCTCGCGTCCCAAAACTTAAAGATTTGGTGCTTGCAAACTGTCGATTTACAATTAGAGACTTTGCTGATGATGTTGGAATTTAAAAAGGATCGGTCAATTCCATTTTGGGCCTCAAACGCGTCAAATCTTGATTGGTACCGAAAACCCCGAATGCGCCAGCTCACACTGCATTGATTCTTCGTGACTTTTTCGCCAAAAATAAAACCCATATCATTCTACAACAACCGTATTCACACTGTGCGACTTCTGGCTATTCCCTAAACTCAAGAGACCACTCTGGGGACACCGTTGTGAGTCAATTGAAGAGATTCAACATGAATCGCCGCGCGCTTTGAAGACCGTCCCTGCCGATGACTTTTTACCATGCATTGAGGATTGGAAAAAAGTTGGCATAAGTGCATTGTGTTGGGAGAGGATTACTTTGAAAGCGATGAAATAAATTTGGAAGATAAATAAAGAGTTTTTGAAAAAAAAAAAATGTTTGGTCACAGTTATATGTATAGCTTACGTTTTAACAACAAATTTCGCTTGTTCGAAATTTCTATCTT
Source organism: Caerostris darwini (assembly GCA_021605075.1). Taxonomy (NCBI): domain Eukaryota; kingdom Metazoa; phylum Arthropoda; class Arachnida; order Araneae; family Araneidae; genus Caerostris; species Caerostris darwini. Next base: position 4,405 of record BPLQ01007125.1, read on the forward strand.
AGCACTGACAAAACTTCTATAGACGCGCGCGGCCTGATTGGTACCACTTCAGGTTGGAATCCTGGCGGTGGCATGGATATTTGTTAGTGGTTCGGAATCCACGTTAAACTGTAGATCCCGATCTAATTAGCTCAAAGTGTGCAAAAAATGACCGTAGAACGACAAACCCCCTCCATAGAAGCGCCGATTTCCTTTCATTTTTTACTGAGAAAGTTTTACTCTCATATTTATTCTTCTGTTAATTAGTCCTTTGTATCGGATGACAGCCCTTGTGGTACCATTTTAGGCAGGGTTTCTCAAGCATCGAGCCTCTTCAAAATTACTAAATATTTAAGAAAAACTAAATGCCCTTGAGGGGTAGCTAACATTTTTCTGCCTTTTATTTAATCAATTAACGATTATACCGTACGGTATAATCGAAAAATCCGGAAACCACATGACACTGAGAAAAATTTCTTTTACTTCTTATAAAAAATAGCTAAACTTACATTTACATCTCAACATAAATTTTGACTATGATGTTTTTTATCATTTAGCAAAAATTTATTTATTTATTTATTTTTTTTTTTTTTTAGTGTCTGTTTTCTATTGTAAATAGCGATGAGATTCTTTAGCTTTTTTGCAGCCTCCAAAAAGTTATTTTTAAAACCAAAAAAAATTCCTTAAAACTGCAATTTTTGGCTGGCTGATATCCTCCCCCCTCTTGGCTTTCTTTAAAAGTGAAAAGAAGTTAATCTTTCATCCGATTTCCCGAAGTTATTCTCATTTATTTCCTCTTCTTTTGGCTTCAGGTTATGGTGGTGGCATGGAAGTTTGTGAGTGGTTCGGAATCCACTTTAAACTGTAGGTCCCGGTCTATGCAGCCCTCGTGTGCACAAGATGGCCATAGAGCGACAAACCAAACCGCTTCTTTTGTTCCGATTGCAATGGTGGAAAAAAAACTTTTTCGACAATCTGTGTTCGGAACAGGATTCGTGCCCAGAAATCACGTTTTCTCGGCGGAATCGTATGAAAGTTGATTATTTAAAAAGGAAACACATGTCATATGCATGAATAAATTTTTTATGGGCTTGGCTTAGTTATCGCTCTACGGTCACTTGCACACGGTCTTGTGCACACTTTAGGCTAAACAGACCGGGATCTACGGCTTTAAGTGGATTCTGAACCACTACAAACATCAATGGCACCGCCGGGACTCGAACCAGAAACCTGTGCTACCGAGTACCAAAGCAAATTTTTTATGGGAGCAACAGGCGTACCGATAACGGAGTTCCAACGTGGTATTAAACACTAAACCATAAAATTAAATACACTAAGCAACTTAACCATTAAAATTAAATACACAAAACCTCCACATATTAAAATAATTATAAAATTTGCATAAAATGTAATTGGTTTGATTAAAAAAAAATTAAATTAAATTACAGAAAAAATATTAGAAAAACATACAGTGAGCCACAAAATTGAGTATACACCTCTAAAACTTTTAGACTTTTTCCAATTACAAATTAAATATTGATTTAAATAGATAAATTTTTTTATCCTAGATACTTTAACCTCTGCTTTACCATCCTATAATAACACAATTCTATAGTTAACTTATTTATTACGAAAAAAGTTAAGCGATTCGAAGAAAAGATAGAAAACCATGCCACAAAATTGAGTATACACTTCTTATATTTGTAAATTATGCCATCACTTTTTTTAGTTTCAAATTTTCTTTAAAGAAAGCTTTACTTTTTTTCTTTAAAGCTGCTTATAACACGTGCTATTGCCCTTCAACGCTTTTAAATAATATTTTTTCTCATTTAAAATCGTAAAATGAGCTCTCGTAGAGAAACTACTGAATCTGAGCGTTTATTGGCTGTAAAATGGTCGAAAGAGGGTAAATCTCTTCGAGAAATCGCTTCTTTGATTGGTGTAACTCATGGTTGTGTCCAAAAAATAATACAGAAGTATAAAAAAACTGGATCTGGGGCCAATATTCCAGGAAGAGGACGTGAAGAAATACTGAGTACTACAGTGAAGAGGAAGATCATTCACTCAGTAAAGGAAGATCCGAGGGTGAGTGCCTCTAAACTAGCTTTATCGATGTCCTCTACAATCGGGAAAAAGAACTCAGTTGAAACAATTCGACGTACCCTTCACCAATATGGGTTTCATGGCCGTACACCAATACGAAAGCCACTCATCAAATATGTGAATAGACAAAAGAGAGTGATTTTCGCCAAAGAACATCGTTTAAAGCCTATTTCTTTCTGGAACACTGTAATATTTTCTGATGAAAGTAAGTTTAATCTTTACGGAAGCGATGGACGAATTAAAATATGGAGAGAAGCTGAGAAAGCACTGGCACCTAAAAACACCATTAAGACAGTCAAGTTCGGAGGTAGATCTGTCCTCGTTTGGGGTTGTATGTCGTCTGGAGAAGTTGGAGAGCTTGCTTTTATTGATGGTATTATGGACAAACATGTATATTTGGGGATTTTAAATGATAACTTGAAAAAAAGTGCCAGTAAGTTGGGACTTTGGTCAAGCTTCATATTCCAGCAGAACAATGACCCCAAGCATACAGCGAAGATTGTGCAGTTATACTTGCTGTACCATTGCAAGAAGCAATTACATACTCCAGTCCAGTCTCCAGACCTAAATGTCATCGAAAATTTGTGGTCGCAATTAGAGAAAGCAGTACATGAGCACGAAATCACAAGCAAGGAAGTTCTCAAGAAGGTTCTGAGAGAAGAATGGGCTAAAATTTCTGTTGAAACCACTAAAACACTAGTAGAATCTATGTCCAGAAGATTACAAGCTGTAATTCAAGCAAAAGGTTATGCAACAAAATATTAATTTGTACGTTAAAAGGAAATTAATAAAGGTGTATACTTATTTTTGTGGTGATGTTTTTCCTCTCGTCTCAGATCTTTTATTTTTTTTTGTAAAAAATAAATAAACGTAACAATTTTATAAGTATAGGACGGTAAAGCATAGACTAAAGTATATAAGGTAAAAAATTCAATCATCTTAAAGCAATATTTAATTTGTAATTGCAAAAAGTTTCTAAGGTGTATACTCAATTTTGTGGCCCACTGTATCTTGTTATGAAACATTTAAAGCAAGAAGACTGGAAAAAAGCAGAAGCTGTCGATGGGAATGACCAAGAGGTCTAAGGTGCTAAGTTTAAATCCTGGTTCTATAAAAGCAGAGCAGGTTCGAATGCCGCTTCAGACTATCCTACAAAATTACGATTATGATATTTTTTCCGGAAACATAGCAAAAGACCTCGCACTGTTCTAAATATTTTAAATTAATTCCTTGCAACTGCCAAGTTGAAAAAAGTTCGCTTTTCTCCTAACATCATTCTGGGTTATTACATGCAACTGATTTCATCAACATCTACGTTTTTGATATTTTATATTTTTCTTAAATAAATAATTCTCTTTTAATAAAAAGGGCATTTAATTATTTATTTTGCTTATTAACTCAAACGGCATGTGACCACCGCTATGTTTTAATATTTTACAAAGAAGGAGCTAGTGGCGGCCAAGAATCTCCGTAATAATCTACAATAACAAGCTGTCCAAAAAAGGGATTAAAAATAAAATGAAAAAAAAAAAAAACTTTGGTGGACAGATATACATCGTACACTGCACCGTAGCATTCTACTTAAAAGTTAAAGCCAAAGAAAGCATCTCAGATTGCTTGAATTGATTTGAGGGACTTCGGGAATCGATCCGAAGATAGTGCGGCTACAAGGATAAAATTACTCCTTTGGATGGTGGTAAATTCCTCGCACCTTTTTGAGAACTGGAAACGATTCCCTTACAGTATTGTAAATGGCAAGAGGCCTTATCCTTGAACTTATTGATCCCACCTGGATGATAGACAGGTATTTGTCTAATCGCTTCGTTCCGAATCTGAGGGGATTTAGAATGAAGAGATTTCGAAATTTTGAAGATGTAATCTGTAATAGGATCGATTTCAAGATCTCTGTAGATTTGCTTTCTATGGACAATCCACATTAACAATTCTGTGTGTATTAAATCTTTTTGTATTGTTTAGTGACAGAAGTTCTGCACGACACCACATTTTGGTGCTTCTTCTTTAATACTTTTGGAATCAAAGTCCACTGATTATTTGAAGTTCTTTTTTTTTATTTGTATTATCTTTTCTTTTTTGTAATTTCTTCTCAAGAGTTAATTGAATAAATTGAGATAAAGCAGCTAACGCGAGCATAAATCTCAAAGTCAAGTTAACAATTTATTATTGTAGATTAAAACAGAGATCCTTGGCCGCGTGGCGGCCACTAGCTCCTTCACTGTAAAATGTTGAAATATAGCGGTGGCCTCATGCCCTTTGAGTTAATAAGAAAAATAGATAATTAAATGCTCTTTTATAAAAAAGATTTATTTATTTAATAAAATTAAAAAAATGAAAAATAACAAAAATTTCAAAAATGTAGATGTTGATGAAATCAGTTGAATGTAATAAAAAAAAATAAATAAAATAGAATGAACAAAGGTCAAATTAGGAGAAAAGCGAACTTTTTTCATATAGGCAGTTGTAAGGAATTAATTTCAAAAATTTAGAACAGTGCGAGGTCGTTTCAAGTTAACAATTCTGGCTATCTCTTATTCTACAATTCCTACGAAAAGTCTCGTAACCCCGTCAACTATGGGGTGCCCCATATGTTTTTCTTGTGTTATCTCATTTTCACTTTTCGTTTCAAGTACTAGTAGTACTTCATGCGTTCTAAATCATCGTTTAAAATGTTGGATCGTTTGATCAGTAATTCGTCCATTCCTTTCATGTCCAAATATACTTCTTTTATTGTTATTCCTTTGATTGTTAGAAAGTGTCGACAACGTTTATGCTATTTCAGAAGGAAATTTGGACTCCTGGAATTTTGAATTTTTCAGTGATTTTGTATTTTAATTTTTGGAGTGTATTTTAAGGAGGCCTTATTTACACTCCTGCATATTTGGTTGAGAATAAAAACATTTGGATAATTTGAGATAAAGCAGCGTCAGCGAGCATACATCTCAAAGCGCCAAGTCAAGTCAAGACTATCTCTTTATTTTGAAAAACTTAATTTATGATCTAGGGGGAAGCCCAAATGGGTCATCTTATTGTAGATTATTACGTCTACAAAAATAAACGAGATCCTTGGGCGAGATCCTATTAAACGAGATCCTTGAGCGCGTAGCGGCCACTAGCTCAATGGGACATCTGTATGAAAGAATCTGTCAAAGGATCGACTTGTAAAGCAAAAGCTTGTATCTGATCGCTAGTAGGCTCTTTCGAGAAAGTAGATTTTTTAGCTTTTTGGTAGCTGCAATTGCTTTCACAATTACTTCAGAGACGTGGCAGTTGAAATTCAATTTTGAGTCCAGAACCATCCCAGGTACTTATATATTTTTTTACGGAAATCTTTTTTTCATGTATTCAATTATTAGCTATATTGTTCTAATAAGATAATTTAATTCCTTAAGTACTTTTCTTTTTATGTAACGAAGAATGTTCTATTATTCTCTTGATGTGATTATAAATATTAGCATGTGTAATTTGCCAAAAAGTTGCATTATTTTCTGTAAAAAAGATTGAGGTCAAATCTATAAGAAAAATGTGTGTTAGTTCAAAAAGCTAAAATTGTGTTGTTCAGTGTAATTAATGGATTAATTTCATTTCATGTAGAGATAAAAAAAAAATTGAACAATATTTCGAAACTATTTTTATAACTATTAAATATGGTTGATTAATAATATCTAATGAAATTTTTAAATAGCGATTAAAGATTTGTAATACTTATAAAAGTTAATGTTAAATGCAATTTTTTAGGCTTAAGACATTGATTCGCAATGTCCAAAATAACAGTATTTCAAAAAGCATGGATTGAGCTCTTGAATAATGTCATTAGTTGCAAGGAGTAAAAATTGATGAATTTTCAACACTGATGCAATGTGTACTTCAATACAGTGTTCTTTTTATGTAATGTGGGTAATGGGCAAGCCGTCACCATCCATATAAAATCAAAAAGTTATTATAAGCAAAAATAATCAATCAGTATAAAATCAATTTTTTAGTCACCTGAGCTAAGTACTACTATTACTACTACTACTACTACTACTACTACTAGTAGTAAGTACTACTTCAAAAAGTAAAAATCTATCCAATTGCAAATTTTTTTTTTTATCCGAAAAAGGTCATCGAATCAGAGATTCTATAGATTTTGCACTTGTCATTTAGATCAAGTTGAAGAGCTATACCCATTTTAAAAATCATATTTCCTGAGGGCGATATTGCTAAAAAGATGCCTTTACAGCGAACAGAAATTGCTTATTTTAACATTTATGGACTTGTCCCATGTTTTCTAACAAGCTTCGTGAAGAATATAAAAATTGCCAGCATTTAATAATAGGATTTGATAAATCACTAAACAAAATTTCCCAAAAGCAACAGATGGATGTAACGATTTGATTCTGTATTGATAAATGTCAAGTCTTTACCAAGATACTTGAAATCTGTATTTTTACGACATTCTTGTGCCAAAGATTTGCTGGAAAATTTCAAGGGTGCTTTGCATCCCTATCTATTGGTCTGAAAAAAATAGTACAGATATCTATGGGTGGGACCAGAGTTAACTGAAAAATGTTTAGTGAAAGAAATATTGTCACCAGATGATTCTACCTATTGACTGGATACAATGCATTGTGTCTTTATGTCAGGGATCAAGGAAACAGGGTGGGAAATAATATGATTTTTTAGAAGCTTATTCAAGGATCTTCCAGCACAAAGAGTCGACTTCACGCATTGCGCTAGTTGAAAACAAAATTGCACTGTCATATGGCTCGAAAACTCGGCAGTAGCTGAAGGTTTGGTTTGTCACTCTATTGTCATTTTAACGCATACTTTAGGTTAATTAGACCGGGACCTACAGTTTAACGTGGATTCCGAACCACTCATTAATATCCATCCACTGACAAACATCCAAAGCATTCGAACCTGAAGCCTGGGATACCAACTGCTAAAGCGCTAGCCGTCAGGCCGCTGTAGTAGCTGAAAGAGCTTTGGAAATTCGCCCGTGCATTGCTGAACTTGTGGAGGCATCTCAAAGATAAAAAGTACTATATTAAGTGATAATTTCCTTCTAATTTCAAGTGCATTAAATATAAACTTTTAAGTTCAAAAAGAGCTGTTTTTATGTTCGGTTGAACAACAGTTGAACCATTTCTGATTTTCAAAGTGACACCCCTATGGCTCCATTTCTGTACTCATCTTCGATGTCCCTATTGCAGAGTTATGCAAAAGTTTATCAAGCTTAGCGTTTTGGAAGACAATGGCTCTAATTTACAGAAAATTGATATAATGGGGAAAGAAAATTTGTTTCCTTTCAAAGGTATAATTTAAGCTTTGCAGTTAAGCATAAATTAAAAAAAGTAAAAGAATATGAATCTGTTTAAGTAAATTTATTTAGCAAGGATTATGTGAGTGGATTTTAAAAAATTAGGCTTAACAATATTAGAAGGCTTTTCTTTAAATTTCTCGTTAACAAAGAAATATCATTTCCGGTGCCGGCAATTTCATGCAACATCAAAGTAGCTCTCAAACGATTATATCTGTGTATTCAAATTTTAATATAAAACAACCGGGAAAGCAGATTAGAGGACTATTGGTCAAATATTATTAACTTGGAAGTCCTTGACTTGTTACATTTTGTTCAACTGATTTTTAATACTTTCTCATGGAAATACATTTATTGAAAGGAGGTTTTCTATCAAGGAATCCAGTCTGAAGGAAGCCATGTAGGACTGAGACAAATTTTCGATGGAGCACAAGCAGCTGGAGGCATTTTAAGTACGAAAACGATGCTAAGCTATGCAAGATCTCCTCACTCCTAGTTTGTTGAATCAATAGCAAGAAATAAAAATCTTAAGTTCTAAAATAAATAAGTTGAATTTGAAAAGGAAAGAAGAACTGAACAACTAAAGGAATTGCAGAGCATAAAATAAAAACTGCTTCATAATGATCAGCATGAAACAGTTTTGACTGATGAGGTAATTAAAGGATTAATGCTTTAAATATGGTTAGATTCTTACTTATAAACGCTTTGGCTCAAGAATATCCAGAACCGTTTTTAGAAATTTATTAGCTGATATACCGAGCCTTTCACGGGTAGAATTAAATGTATTTTTTTGCTAATCCTTTTTAATTTTTAGATCTGCCTTGTTTTTTTTTAAACGTATATGTTCATGGTCATCAGTTCTGATGTTGAAAGCATTGGTTAAAGGGTAATATCAAATTAAAAATGAAAAAACAGAATTTTAATTACTTTATAGACAGTAGTAGGATTGTTAGAGATTATAAATCGGTTGGTCGGAGAGAGATTATGATCAGACGGTCAGTGTACTTAAATATTTTTAAGCGGGCAGTTGTTTTAGTTTTAATTATCAGTGGCAAAACAGCCCTATGGTTGGCCAAGCCTGTCTGCCTATCGTCAGAATTCGAGACAGGGGAGATTTCTGTTTTTACAGGGTAGGATTTTCAGCCCCATGCCCAACGCTCTTATAGTCCTAGTAGACCACTACAAACACCTAGTCGAACCACTACAAACATCCACGACACCGCCGGGACTCGAATCCGAAACCTGTGGCATCGAACGCCAGAGCGCTAGTCATTACTAATTTAATTCACTGGACTAAAAAAATAAGAGGTATTCTTCAGATACTGGAATTAGGGATTTTTACTGGTATACCATTAGTTTTTTTCGGAATATATTCTAGTATTTATAAATCCAATGCTGGGAAACCCTGAAACTTCTAAATTCCTGTAGCGGTTGCGTTTCATTCTAACAATAGTATGTATACCAAATTTTATTAAAAGAGGGGAATTTTATTGTTTCATTTTCAATGTGATTGCAGTTATTTACATGGTACTTTATTTGCTGAGTATTATCAAAATTAGTTTTGAAAAATTTCGGTATTATGCTATTTCTTGGTAAATTAGATCTAGCATTAAAATATTTTTATGAAATAAAGTATCATAAGTTGAGAAATATTTATCCAATTTTTTGCAATACTTTAAACTGTTTCTTTTCTTTAAAATCACTATTTATTTTTCTATGCCTTCTTTGGAACATGTTGATATACAGCATCCTCAACCTCTAATGGCTTCCTATCTTTCATAAGTCAGGGTCTGACTAAATGCATATGGCTTTTTTCACTATGGTTGAATGGTGTGATATTTTTTTATTATGTTATGTAAAAATACAATTTACTCTTATTTCAATTCCTTCTATTAGTTCCCACTCTCCCTATATATATCTTGTTCAAATTTTCAATCGTTCATAAAATACTTTTTATTTATCCACTCTAGTTCAAATACATTTTTTTTTTTTACCTTGTAGTGGATGACATTTGATGTTAACAAAGTTTTTTCAAATATTAATTTAGTAATTAAATTTAATTAATAAATTTTACTTTTTTTTGAGATTTAAGTTGCATATGTCTACCAATAGATGGCGCCAGATAAACTTAAAAAAATGAATGAAAATTATTTATAAAGGATTTTCTGCAATAGAGTGTGAAAAAAGTAGGAATTGATTTAAATTTTTTTTTTTTTTTTTTTATATTACTTGTTTTTACTTTCACTTATCCAAAAAAAGTCACATTAATCGAAGAGATTGGCAAAATCAATACATAATAAACTAATTAAAACGCATCATTGTAAAGAATGTTGCTTAATGAGTTGCAAAAGCCTGATGAGTACAGTACTATTATAAGAGTACTAGAGTAAAGCTATTATTCAAAATTAATAAGATGAAATTCGTCCGTCTTACGTTATTAATAAAAATTTTCATCAAACTCGTTAGAACCTATTTTAGATGTTTCGTACTCTGAGAAAAAAGTTATATCTTATTAATTGTAAGAATGCAGTCTTTGCCGATGGAAATATAACAGCCATGTTTTTTAAAAAATCGCCTTTAACATTATGAATGAAAGCACTTCGAAGAGTGTAAATAAATTTATACCCAATTAATTAATGCAATACCTAATGGTACACTTAATCACTAGATGATATACGTACGATCTGACGTGTAAATCTATCATTCCTGGCTCACATTATTTCATGTAATTGCTGGAGAATAAATCACTCTCAGATGTGCGAATGAACATTGGATCTTTCATATAGAGAAGGCTGTTTGTAATTAATTTAATGGAAATAAATAATAGGTTTACGTAGAATGAAGCTAATTGCGAAGTTCAGTAGACCAAATTAATTGACCTGAATGAGATTGGGTCTCATTTCTAATAAAACAATTAAAAACTTAAAAAAATCAACAAACATCAATTACAAATAGAAAACTACAAATAAGTATTCATAAAAAATACATGGAAACCTTTATACAAAATGCAGATAAAATGCATTCTCATTAAAACAATAAGTTTAAGATATACATGACCTTCGGTACATTTGGTTATATGGGAGAAAAGTCATGTAATCATAAAGAGCGTGTCCTCACTGGCATCCATGAAAGGGGCGATAAAATACTTCATACAATTAAGTATTAGGATATGGTAAAAAGTAAGGAAGGGTAAAAGTTGGATGAGTTCACAGCAATGAACTAATTTTTTGAGTGGAAAAAGCAATTTTCTTCACGTTGAACGTAATGAAACAGGTTCGTGATAAAGCATCTACATTAACTGTGTTTCTGACAAGATCCTTGTTTTTATATATATATAATTCTTTTGTACGTGTGTTTGTCACTGAACTCCTCCGAAATGGCTTGACCGATTTTGAAGAAATTTTTTGTATGCGTTTGAGTGGGTCCCTGGAGGGCTTAGGTTTGCAATTGGACCCGATAGGTGGCGTTGCAATCGGGTTCTTCTGTAAATGTGTTTGTCACTGAACTCCTCCTAAACGGCTGGACCAATTTTGATGAAATTTATGCGTGTTTGACAAAACATAGGAGAATGTTTTTATGCTATCTCCTTTGTTTAAGTCACCACCAGAGGGTGCTGCAGTCTATCAACTTCTATACCGTTCAACCCATCGCTATGAAAATTAGTAATAATAATTATTTGAGTATGAAAAATATATTCGCGCTATTCACTTTATTGTCACTTTCCACCAGAGGATGATGCAGAATTTCATCTTATATACCGTTCAAACAATATCCATGAAAATAAGTTTTGTAATGTTCTACAATGCACTTTTTTTTTTTGTTTTTTCTTTTTTTCTTTTTTTTTTGGCAGAACAACGTATGCCGGGTTCTGATAGTGTATATATATATACTGAATTCAAGCTTGTTGTTTTACATTTTAAGCAAAATAACGTTTTATAAAAAAAATTTACACGTTTCATGCTTGTTATAAGTAAACTACTTTCTTCTGAAAAAATAATGGAACCACAATAAAACCCCCTTAAACAACCCCCACCAGTTTATAAAGCAGAATTCTTACACTTCGCCATAAAAGTAGCGGTTTAATGATGGGTTATAATATATATATATATATATATAAAATATGCGACTCGTTAAAAGGAGCATCTTTTATGGCGAAACATGAGGATTTTAGGAAGGGCGTTGCTTAAGGATTGTTAACTGCCGTATATAATCCCATAACTTTTAAAATTTTAAACAGGAAAAAAAAACCTCTAGATGCTTTTTTTTCTCACTTTCTGCTAGCAGTGTTTGTCTAGAAAAGACATAGGGAGGAAAGATAGAAGTTTCGTTACATTATCATGTCGTAAGAAAGAAAAATTGACAAAATTCCCACGGGATAGTAGCGATTGATGTGAAACCTTTCAACTATAATAATGTTCAACAAGTTCATCGATTTCTGGAAAATGAGTCGAACCAGCAAACTTCAAACCATATTGACTTCGAAGCATACTGCTCACATATCGGATTGAGATATTGATATTTTGGTATACTGTCCTATTGATATCAATATTAATTTGTAAAAATTCAACTCTAGTATCAAAAATGGATTCCTTTTTTTTAAATGACAAAAATAAGTCAAAGCATTTAATTCTGCAATATCGGTAGGTTAAAAAAACAAATTGCAATAATTTATTAATTTAATGTATCTTGTTTCGCATGACAAGAAACGTGTCGTCTTGAGATTTGATTATTACTGTTGGCATGTAGTATTTTTAAGAGTGAGTAGAATCTGCGTTGATAGTGGCAAAGTGTCTCACACCGAAAGTGAAATACCTGTTAAAAATTCCCAATTCTATCTACGGATGCTCCATCACTACAGAAGCTCCCCATCCCCCATCCCACCCCTTCCCTCCTTCCATGAGACAACATGGTTCTTGGATTTGGTCTAGATGCTGCTATCGACCAAGTGGGATGAGAAACAAACAGAATTCCCATACGACAAGCATAAAAAGGTCAGATGTTTTTGAAAATCAACCCAAAATTATTCTGACTTCATAGTTCATCTAATGCACCCTCCATCCCCTTTTAGAGGACAAGGTTGACACACTTAAGTAATGTTCTCCCAACGATTCCATATATTAGCTGATTCATAAATCAATACTTATTAATGTCTTCAGGCATCAATTTGATAATTAAAGAGAAGTTCATTTTTTATTTAAATACGTAAGTTATTGTTGTATCAATAGCAATAATTTAGCAAAGCAATAAATATCCGAAAAAAAAAAAACATTATTCACATATGTAATTGTCGAGGAAGCTAAATTACGAACGAAAATTCACGCAGTCAAGATCTACCTACCCTTTCACTTTTTCATATTAGTAATATGGCAACTAGGAAGAATATATATATATATATATATATAACAAATCATATGCCCTATTCATGGCTCAAGGGCAACATCCGCAGCTGGTCAGAATTAGGGCTGAAGTTCAATGATCAGCTGGCGGCATTGTTGTTGACACTCTTTCAAACAGGGGGAGACTCGATGACGTTTGTGATATTCATCATCTTGCCACATTAGTCAAACTACCTGGTGGGAGTTTTCCCGCTTTTCTTCCGTACAATAAACCTAAATACAACCTAAAAGTCCTCATGGAAGACAACGTCGTCCTTCTGCAGCGACACGAAGCCAAGTTAGACTTCTACCTACGGGTGCTCCATCACACCAGAAGCTGTCCACCCCTTCAGCTCCATCTATGAGTAAATTACTCATGGGATGTCCGTCCAGCTCTGCAGAACACTGAGGATTGGACACACATTCATAAATCATATCGAATAGAAAAGGGGCGCCTCTAAAAATCGTTACTGAAAGCAATATTCTCCTGTCGGTGGGCTGGTTGGTGATTTTTTTTTTATGGCACGAGGGCTGTTATTGGCCATGTAGCATCAAACAGTGGTTTATATAAAATATTCATTTTAAAACCTTTATTTCAAAAGGTAACTAAATGTTATAGGCATTTAATAAAATATTTAAATAATAAAATAAATGTTAATAACAAATACAATATAAATCAAGTAAAATATTTTCATTCGGTATAAATAAAAAAGAAAACTTACCAATAAATTTGTCTGCAGATACAGACAAGTAGTAAAAATCGGTTGAGAATTTTAAGTCATATCTTGACAGTTACCCATACACATGTAATTGTCCTCGAACATCATAGATTATTACATTATCCTCTAAATTACTTTCCCCAACTTCATTATCCATTTCGATGATGATGTTGAAGATTATTGAAGCTCACTGGAGACGATTATTGGAACTCATCTCCGGTAGTGGCATGAAAACACTGGCAATGCCCAGAAGTTAACAGAAGTCAGTGAGAAATGTAAGGGCATAGAGTCAGAGAGAAATGTAAGGGCATAGAGTCAGAGAGAAATGTAAGGGCATAGAGTCTTCTATGCTCTTATTGCATTGCTATGTTTTTTCGATTACAAATTTTGTTTAAAACTCCGACGGTTAGTAGGTGATTTTTTTTAATTCTTTTCGATATGATTTGTTTTGCATTTTGTTTACTGTTATCGACGAGTTTTTGTTTATTGCTGATTGAGCTTTTGACTTGGGTTTAGCTTTGGTTAGGAATGGATCCTTCGAAGACCAATAATATGTGCTGTCCTAGATTGTGATTAAAGGAATTATCAAAGCTAATATAATTGGGCTGTGGGAGAAAGCGGGTTTAGTTTCTGTAGGGAACAGATTACTATAACGACTGACAGTTGTAAGTGATATAAAGTAGAGCAAGTGGGACGAACTGTTTCGTTATTTATAGATATTTTTTTTATTTATTGCATCATAAGAAGATGCGGGTTGCAATGCGAGTTTTCTAGCTTTAAGATATGTCAAGTGTCTCGTTATTTTCATTTCTTTAATTTTATTTTCTAACTACTATCATCATTGATACAACAGCCTATGGTGGACCAAGGCCACTTGCCTGTTGGAATTTTTAGACAGAGGATGTTTTCTTTTTTTATGGGAAAATTTCTTTTATTTTCTTTTTTTATGGGTCAGCCCTACCTAATGCTCTTACAGTCATATTAGACCAAGATCTACATATTAAAGTGGATTCCAAACAACTAGAAACATTCATGGCACCGCCGGGACTCAAATCTGAAACCTGTGACATCCAGAACTAGAGCACTAGTCACTCGGCCATCAGGCCCCCTTTCTAATTACCATTGTGAGAAAGTTATGGAATTGGATGAATACGGTTGCTAGCAATGCGCACATTTTAGTTCTGCTTTACAATCTCTATGTATGTGTATATATATACACATATATATGGGGGTAGGGGGTGTACGCATGCCAATTTCTTCCTATACGCATTTTTGAAATGCCAGTGTCATTGGCTGTTTAAACAGCATATAGTAAGTAACAATTCAAATTTTTGTGGAGTTCAATTGTTAAAAGAAAATTTAAAAAAATTGCTATGTGGATATAAACGGCCTTGTTTGAAAAGCTGTTATTTCTATTAAGGGATCAATCGATTTAAATTTGTTTATATTCATCACTAATTGCAATTAGACCTTTTCGAATTTTAAAAGGTATCATTGCTTTAATAACTTTGTTAGAACCCTATAAGATCAAGAATTGGGCAAATTTTATTCGGCATTCAAGTTTTGCTTTTTCTAACCTAGAATCATAGCAAGGAATAGCAAAAGCTGATTTCGGTTACTGTGAAATAAAGCCTTCGCCAAACGCAGACACCAAATGTTTTGAGGGTGAAATATGCACGAAATACAAATTAATTCAGATCAGATACCATACCGCCCATCATAGAGACCAACGGTGTAAAACAGATTCCTGCAATAGTGCAAGTACGGATGTATACAGTCATCTTTCTAAATGAAGTCATTTAAAGAGGATCGCCTCCTTAAATGACTTCATTTAGAAAGATGCCTAAGAAATGACCCATTATTTAAATTCCTGAGAAGCCTCAGGAGCATCGCCTGTTAGCGAATCGGTTAGCACTCTGGTCTTTGGTACCAAAGGCTTCAGGTTCGAATTCTGGTGGGGGCATGGATGTTTGTGAGTAGTACGGAATCCACTTTAAACTGTAGGTCCCGGTCTAATTAGCCTAAAGTGTGCAAAAAGGCTGTAGAAAGACAAAACAAACATAAGAAGCATCAACTACTACTGATTCATGATTTACCAGCCGATGGATGCACCTCCCGTTTACCTGAAGTGGATATCAAAGAAATGTGTTGCCCATATAGGAAACTCATCTCTGTCTGGACCCAATCTCCAGAATCTCTTATTCTGAGCCATGGCAAACACGTGAGGACAGAATAATAGCAATTTTAGCCAAATCAAAATATATTAAACCAAAAAGAGTTAAACAAAATGACAAGAAAATAACCAACATAACAAACAAATTAAAACACAGGATAAAATAATAAATTCAGTAAAATAATTAAATAACAAATTAAATAATCTACAAATGTATAATACACATGAATGTAATCGGGATCGTAACAAAATGGTGCAAAAAAGTTGTCTGTATTCTCGTAGTTGGAATAGAAAGCAAAAAGAAGGCAAATGTCATTGGATCGCTTCGGATGCACGATACCCGTAAAGGAGAAGTGCTCCTGAGCTGTCATCATTGGGCTGTTTGCGACATGCATAAGCGAAATATAAGGTCAACAGATGTTCAGAAAGAAAAATACGTGCACTAGGAAGATATAATGATATATATATATAGTTAAGATATAATATATATAGTTAATATGGTGTTAATAGTTATATATTATTATTATAGTTATATATTAACTATATTAACTATTATTATAATTAATAGTTAATATATATATATATATAGTTAAGATATAATATATATATATATATATATATATATATATATAGTTAAGATATAATATATATATATATATATATAGTTAAGATATAATATATATATATATATATATAGTTAAGATATAATGTTAACACGTTTAAAAAGCAATTTTTAATGGGAGAGTAAAACAATGAAAATTTTTTGCGTTATCCCTCTTCACATTAAATCCATTAATTTGGTATCATCAGTTAGTTAAAAGCATGTATAGTGAAGAGGTACCCCTGCTCTAATTTCAAATTAGAGCAAGGGTTCTTTACCTTTTTATTTATTTATTTATTTATTTATTTTTTTTTTTTCCCGTGGACTACTATTGCAAATAAAATGAAGTCCCTAGATGCTCTGATCAGAATAATAATAGTAATAATAATAATTTTAAAAAAACTTCAATGCATAAAATCAAAGCAATTTAGTTAAATTAAAATTATTGGAAATATTTAATACAGTAATAATGTAATAAATAATAAAATAGGATAATAAAAAAAAAATTGGCAAAGCGCTTTTTTCCGCAACATTAAATAATAATTTAGCACATTATAAAATACAGGATAATTGAAATTTTTAAATATTAAAGACGTGAAAATACGAATATTGATGCTGTTTATCATGCATGAAATTTATATGAGAGAGCACAAAATGTTATTTCTATTTTTCAATTGCGCAAAATTCCCATGGCCGTCTACCTACTGGATAAATTCCGAAACATTAGAGGTTTAATTTTTACAGGGTAGAGTTATCAGCCCTACGCCCAACCGTCTTATTAGACTGGGAACTATGTTTTAAAGTGAATCCCGAACCACTACAAACATCAGTGGCACCGAGCGCTAGTCACTCGACTATAAGCGCCCGTTATTTCTATTAGAAGTCATAAATCAAACTAATAATATTATAAATTCTTGTATATAAGCATATCAGTATTACTGTGTATTATTAAATGTCAGTAAAAATATTTTTTTTATTATTATTATCTTGTACTCCTTACAAAGTTTGTGAATCCCTAGTTCAGAATCCATGCATTAGGTTTAGTTTTGTTCGTCGCTCTATGGTCATTTTTGCACACTTTAGGTTAATTAGACCGGGACTTGCAGCTTAAAGTGCATTTCGAACCGCTCACAAACATCCATACCACAGGCAGGAGTCGAACCTAAAATCTGTGGTACCAAAGACCAGAGCACCAGCCACTTGGCCACCAGGTCGCCCATGCATTAGAATTGCAGTAACACCACATATAAACATAGTTAAGTGTAACATTACTGTAACACAACAAAAAAACGCACACAAAAACAAGTATGCATTACAAAAATTCTTTATTACCAATAAAAGGAGTTTATTAATTCATTTTGTTTAGTTTTTTTGTAATAAATAATTCTTAAAGCGATTTAATTATTTTTTTAAATTTTTTTTTACTGGAGATAATTAAATAAAAAAAATTATAAAAATAAAAATAAAACACTTGTATCAAGTGTTGTTTCTAAAGAGGCTTTAAAACACTTCTGCATATCGTTCAGTTCAATGTTTTCTTTCTTAATAGCAAATCACTTTTATTACAACAAGATTAACAGGTAAAAATTCAACGAAAACGATAATAAGTATCTTCGTCCAGAAATCGCCACAGCCAACTTCATCGGAATCGGGGGTAAATAACCGTTTCCTGACATTTTAACCCCGATGTCTACTTGAGCAATACGGCTGTTTATTTGCTCATTAACTTGATGAATGAATTACGACCACTCATCGCCGTGCTTCAACAACCTCGCAATTCACATTGCTTTACGAGCGGCATTTATCTTCGCCGAGAGCAGCCGCCACTCTCGCCAAATGTGGCGATAACTGGAACAATTAGTCACTCCCCAATTACCATTGCAGTGGATACAAATTATCCAAATCACTTCTTTGTGGTAAATGTAATCTTCGGTTGATGAGATAATGGACTTCGTGTTTTATCAACAATCAGCGGTTGATAGGATTTTTTTAACCAGTATATAAATATGTATGGAAAATAAGGATCATTTTCTGTACTATCTTTGGCTTTTATTGAAATTTGAAATTCAGAAGATAATCTATTTTCTGATAATATAGTCTTTTTAGGAAAATTAAAATAATAATAATTTAATAATATTTTTATATAATAAGTTTAAATTTTTTTTAGAAAAAGGTGGGGTTTTTTTTTTTTTTTTTTTAGGAAAAGAGTTTTCAGTTAAAAGAATGCTATTTTGAAATTCTCTTTCTCAAATTACTAATAATCGAATGGATAGAATTTTAATATTATTTTCCAGTGTTATTTCTGCCACTTTCAAAAAGAAGTATTAAAATAAATATTAAATGAATTAAATTAAGAAATTTAATTATCATAAATGCTTTTGATATGGCTTTTGTTTTATGATTTGTTTGTGAAGTACTTTTTTATCGGTGTATTATATCTCTTACATAAAAAAATGTCTGCAAAAAAATATTTCAATGAAATGTTATTAAGCATATTAAATCTCAGAAAATAGGCTCCGAGGGTTTTAATAATAATACTTAATTAATCATTTCCCCCATGCATTTAAGAAAAGTATGTCAATTGATTAAATTTTACCACTTTCTTGCATTAAATTAATCTATCTTTTATAATGTGTGCAGTTATGACTAATTCATCCTATGGACATCCTATGAGTAGTCTACTTAAGGATGGAAGGAAAAAGGTAGCTGAGGTAGCTGAGGTAGCTTCTGTTATTGATAGTAATGCAAAAATTAGAAAAACTTATTATAGAACATAGAATTTAAAAAAGGCTTTATCTAAAGAATAACGTCGTAATAATTGTTTAATACCATATCTCTATATTTAAGAATTGTTGAAGTGAGTGTGTCTGAACTGAACTGATGCTTAACAATGTTGGGTCTTCTCCCGTATAATAGTTCTCGAAGATATCTCCCAAAAGCATCTCGCACATGTTGTATGGGATTTAAATCGGTTTTGTTTTGCTTGGTTTTGGTTTAAAGTGCTCGAGCACAGAGCACTAGTCACTCGGATCAGGCTCCAGGTTCTAATACTACGTGTGCATAATTTCAATTAACAGTTCTCGGTATTGGTCGTATTTCTTGGTTGCCCTTGGCTGAAAATTTTAGATGCCAAAAAAAAAAAAAAAAAAAAAAAAAAAAAATTTAGATTAAATTTTAAACATTAAATTCATTTAATGTTTAAGATCGATATCAACAAAAAAAAATGGATTTAATTTACTTTTAAATTCAAGAAATATAGATGTTAATAACATGTTACTTTCATCTCATTTTGTTAAAAGCCATTTTAATTCCAAGACCATTTGAACGAAATCTTGCATTTTAAGATTGAAATCTGGAAAATCTCTGTTCCGATGTGAATGTACTATTATGATTAGTTGGATCTGTCAGAAATTTTAATTAATAGATTTAAATCAAATTAGCATTTAGCATTTGCATTAACCATTTTCTTTTAAATTATGCTTACCCTTAGAATGATTAATTACCTATCAAGCAATATGCTTTTATTTTTTCGATTTGATGACGGTCTTATCTGCCAACTCATTTGATTTACTCATCACTAACATGAATTTTCACACTTCACTAAGATTACTCAGTAGAAACCCGATACGCTATCCTTCAGACTATTTCGGGTCTCTGCAAGGTATGATGGAAACTTATCTCTGTAGTTTAGCATTTTGTTCATTTCATGATACAGTCAGTATTTTGCTTTCTACTTCTAACTTCAACTATGGTGGAATAGACAATGAGATAACGAGACGGCAAACTTTTTTTTTTCGAAAATTTTTTTTAATTAATAATTGAATGTTAAACTTTACATTAATTTGTATGTAATATGCGTTCACATATGTTATTCAAACTGTGTTGCGTGGAGCACCTACTACTGTGTCCAAAAAGTACGACCAATTTTCAATTTAAAATTTCTGGGACTTATGGAATTTCAATTTTTTTCCTTTCTTAGGTTGCTGACACTGTCCTTGACATCTGTGTGAAATTTGACGTCAAAATATTAATTTTGAGTTATTCTTGGCTTTGTGAGACGCTAAAACAGATTCCGGCAATTTTTGAAATGTCTGAATTCATTGAGCAAAGAATTTGTATTTAATTCTGTTTGCGGAAACGTATAGAATGTTGCAGCAGGCATTCGGAGAGCATTCTTACATCGGAAAGGAAGGTTTAGAAGTGGTATAAACAGTTCAAAGAAGGCAGAGAACACATTGAAGACGAAGAGCCCTCTGGTCGACAATTCACCTCAACCGACGAAGCTCACGTCCCAAAACTTAAAGATTTGGTGCTTACAACCGTCTATTTACAACTAGAGACCTTGCTGATGATGTTGGAATTTCAAAAGGTTCGGTCAACCACCGTATTCCCACCGTGCGACTTCTGGCTATTCCCTAAACTCAAAAGACCATTCCGGAAACACCGTTTTGAGTCGATTGAAGAGATTCAACGTGAATTGGTGCGCGCTTTGAAGGCCATCCCTGCCGATGACTTTTTAGCATGCATTGAGGATTGGAAAAAAAGTTGGCCTAAGTGCGTTGTGTCCGGAAGGGATTATTTTGAAAGCGATGAAATAAATTTGGAAGAACAAATAAATAGATTTTGTAGAAAAGTTTATACTACTGTTTATTTACTATATATTACTACTGTTATTTACTACTACTACTTTATTTGCTATATATTACTACTATAGTATATTATACTACTGTTTATTACTATATTTTTCTGTTTATGCTACGAATTATTTATAATTTGTAATAATATTATTTATCGTGTTTTACAATTAAAAAAATAATATAATTGCTTAAGAGATTAAATTTTTTTCATAGATGCCATGGATTATTTTGTGAATATTTAACTTGTTCCATTAATGAAAGGTTTCTTGAAAGGACAGTGTTTGAATATCTCTACCTACTGACCTATTGCGAGAAAGGAGATGTTTTCTTTTTACGGGGTAGACTTGTCATCCCTATACCCAACGCTCTACAATCGTATTGGACCGGGACCTATGTGTAAAGGGGATTCCGAACTATTACAAACGTCCATAGCACAGCCGGGACGCGAACCCGAAGCCGATAGAGCGCTAGTAGCTCGGCCATCAGGCTACTGACCTATTTCGAATAAGGAAATGTTTTAGTTTACGGGTAGGGTTGCCAGCCCTGCACCCAAAGCTCTGCAGTTTTACTAGACCGGGACTTCGGTATAAAGGGGAGTCCGAACCACTACAATCATCCACGGTACCGTCGGGACTCGAACCTGTAGCACGGAGTATCAGAATGCTAGTCACTCGACCATCAAGACCCTGTATAGTATATAACATACAAAAATTAGCTTTTAGGTGAATTTTTACATAACTTGTAATTTTAAAAAAAGATGGCTGAAAATAACGCTTTAATTCCTTAATATAGCATGCGCTTTATTTCCTCAATTATTCTTTTTAAATATCCATATCAAAAAATGATGCATATCTTAAAAAGCATATATGATTTCATTAAAACCCTCTTTTTAATTTTAAGATATGTGACCTTTGAGACATTTGTATAAATTTTTATAGTCTGGTTTCCTGACCAACAGTATCGACTAATAAAAAAATTTAATTGCGACTCAATATTTTGGAGCCGATTGTATATGAATAAGATTATGATGAATAAGCTACGCTTAATAGATCTCGTTAACGGATTATGACCGTTTGTTCTTGAGGCTTATCTCACTTGATCAAGATTAACAGTAATTTTGAAAGTTCGGGGTATCACAATTGGTGTAATTACGAGGACAGTAGCCCCAGAGGATAAAATATGACTTTAAAAAAAGAAAAAGGGTAATGTCTTCAGAGAAAGGTTTGGTTTAGTTGTCGCTCTACTTACGGTTATTTTTCACACATTGGAATAGTTACACTGAGATCTACAGTTTAATATGGATCCCGAACACCTCACAAGCATCCATGCCACAGGCAGGATTCAAAGCTCGGAGAAAGGAGAAGACGTATGCTGGTATGCATTGAGCAACATCATTTAGAAGTTGTTGTATCAATGCAATTAGGGTTTTTGTTTCTTGGAGGATATTGTCGAATCCCAAATATTTTCAACAGGATTTAGATATGGAAAATATGACGGCCATGCAAGACTTTGAATATTCTCGATGTTCAGAGAATCCTGAATAGTGACTGTTCGATGGCGCAGTGTATTATCACCCATGAAAATAAATTTTCCACCGGCACTACAACGTAAAAGGCGAACATTGATTTGGTTTGATTTGTCGTTCTAAGGTCATTTTTTGCACACTTTCTAATTAGACCGCGACCTACAGTTTAACGTGGATTCCGAACCATTCACAAACATAAGGATTTGAACCTGAAGCCTGTGGTACCAAAGGTAAGAGCGCTAGTCAATTGGCCATCAGGCCGCAAGGCGAACCTAAAGCAAATCTTCATCAATGCATCGTTGGCCAATCATAAATCCTGTTGCAAGTAGATGGGAGCCTGATGACCGAGTGGTTTGCTCTCTTGCATTTGATGCCACAGATTTCGGGTTCGAGTCCCGGCTGTGCCATGGATGTTTGTAGTGGTTCGGAATCCACTTTAAACCGTACAACCCGGTCTCAGAGGACCGTAGAGCGTCACATAGCCCAGTAAGACTTTTCATTCACATCATTCCCAAATTGTAAATTGGCAATTCAGCTCTAGATGTAGTGATGTTTTGTGTTGTAGTAGTTGTAGTGGTACCACAGGTTTCGGGTTCGAATCTCGGCGGTGCCATGGATTTGATTTAGTTTGGCGCTCTACGGTCATCTTCTGTCTCACAAGGGCTTAACAGACCGGGACCTACAGTTTAAAGTGGATTCCGAACCCCTACAAACATCCATGGCATATCCGGGACTCGAACCCGAAATCTGTGGTACCGAGCGCCAGAGCACTAGCCACTCGGTCCATTCAGGCCCTTGCAGTGGACGTTTGTAGTGGTTCGGAATCCATTTTAAGCCGTAGGCCCCGTTCTCATATGATCGTGGAGCGTCACAGAGCCCAATCAAACTTCTCACCCACATAATTCCCAAACAGTAAAGGGGCAATGAGGTACAGTGATATGGTGTCGTGTAGTAGTAATAGTTGCGAGCAGTAGTTGGTCGCATGCCGCCATTAATCATGATGCCGGCCCATACCTTGATATTTTTTGTAGGATATTGGTTCCTTTTCTGAATATTATTTGGCCGATAAACAATGTCACTTTCATGTCAGATCAGTTGTCTACAATAAGACTGAACCTACTGTCATCTGAAAATGGTACTGAACATCAGGCCTATTTGATCCAATTGCCATGATCACGACGCTTTTATAAACGGGCCCTAGGGTTAAGTTTGGTTAATGGAACATACGCAATAGATCTCCAGGTGTATGGTACTCCTTATCTCAAACATCTGACTGCCATTTTTCATGAGATCCGCATGCCTGAAACAGCGATAAACTCATCTGCCACCTGCTTGGTTGTGGTGCGCCGATCCCTTTTTTAAGATATAATAATGTGCCTGTCTGCTGTAGGAGTTGTACTCATAATAATGCCTCCCAAATGACGTTTGCTACATGTTCCAGTTGCTTTAAATGCTTTCTAAACACGTAAATTTTTTTTGTTCTAATGCAGCTGGCAATCACTTAGACCAGGGGTCTTCAAAGTACGGCCCGCCAGTGTCATCAATCCGCCCCGCGACAGCGAATAGATTATTGTTGCTGTAATAAGTTGGATAAAAAAACACAGAATGTTAATAACTCGGTTTTATTGACTTGCTAGTTAAAGCTTAATGACAAGCATAGTACGCAGAAAATTTAACTTAAGCGTAACAACCAACAAATAATTAAAATAAATCCGTCGTCCGAAATGTCGTGAAGTGTCACGGTCGTATCGATACACATAATAGTAATAGTAGTAATTGAGCCAGCGAATTTAGCAAGCGTACACTCGCTCAGAGCACGTATTCGCTGACTACATTATAGATAATGGCAGAAAAATGAAAACGTTTTTGGCCCTTGGTACTTACTAGAGTAAACAGTATGGCCCTAGGGCAGGAAAGTTTGAAGACCACTGGCTTAGACAATTGTCTTCGATGCATTAAGGCAAGTGCTAAGTGTTAAGTGTCACACTTAGTGTGCCCTAAGTGTCGTAATTAGCACGTGATAGTGCTAAGTGCGACGATACTCACTTAGCACTAACCCGGTGGTGCATGTAGCTTGAAGATAAGCTACGGACGCGAAGTAACAATAACTCCGCAACGCTCTACGATCATGTTAGATCGGGACCTACGGTTTAAAATGGATTCCGAACCATTACAAACATCCATGGGATCGCCGGGACTCGAACCCGAAACCTGTGACCCGTAAAATAAACTGCAGGCAATGTCGAACTCCCTGGAGACGTTTGTTATTTTTCGCCTTTCTTTTATCTGTTCTAATGCAGCTGGCAATACAGAGACAGTTAATCTTTATGCCTTAAGCAAGGGCTTCGACGCTGTTACTCATTTAGCACTACCCAAAGGGGCACGTGTAGCTTGAAGATATGCTACGAACACGAGTCACACGACCTCGACAGCGCTCTACGATCATATTAGACCGCGAGCTAAGGCTAACTGGATTGCGAACGACTACAAACATCCCTGGGACCACCGGGGCTCGAACCGAATCTGACACCTACGGTACCGAGCATCAGAGCGCTATCCACTCGGCCATCAGGCCCGTATCCTGTTATATAGGCCCCTGTGTTATAGATGAAGATGGTAAGGATGTTAGCCTTACGCCATCATTTGTATCAGATCGGGACCTACGGTTTAAAGTACATTCTGAACCACTACAAACCTTTATGGCACAGCAGGGATCGAACCCTGGGATACCGAACGCCTCAGCGCTAGCCACTCGACCATCAGCCCCCTATTTTTTATCTTTCCATGCGTAAAATCTTGTCCCTGAATGGCCGAGTGCCTAGCGCTTCACTCTCGGTACCACAGGTTTCGGGTTCGAATCCCGGCGGTGCCATGGATGTTTGTGAGTGGTTAGGAATCCACTTTAAACTGTAGGTCCCGACTTAATTAGCCTAATGTTTGCACAAGATGACCGTAAAGCGACAAACCAAACCAAACTAAGTGATATTTTGAAGACGTACCGAAATGTTCACATTCGTCAATTAAAGCTTTCCCGTTAGATTTTCACTCTGAGTAACACCTGCCCACACGCGTCAAATCCTTTAAACCTCTTATCAGTGCTGTCACGTGACGAACAGGTGTTGGAAAAAAAAATTTGTAGATGTGTGTCACTCGCACAAGAACGTATCCCTCCTATCCAATCTTGATTACATTGCAGCGTTTTAAGTGGGTTAATTTATTTAGAAGATTGCTCTTTATTTAAAAAAACAACATAGTGTATCTCTCTCTCTCTCATTGGGTAGGGTTGTCAGCCCTACGCTCAACAGTCCTATTAGACTGGGACCAACACGGCTTAAAGGGGATGGCGGCTCAACTACTACAAACATCCATGGTCCCATATATATATAACATTTTTTTTTTTTTTGGAGAGGGGGGATGATGATTGAGTGGGTAGTGCTCTAACGTTTAGTGCCCCAGGTTTCGGGTTCGAGTCCCGGCGGTGCCATGGATGTCTTTAGTAGTTCGGAATCCACTTTAAACCGACTGTAGAGCGTTGGGCGTAGGGTTGACAACCCTACCTCTTAAAATCTGCCAGTAGGCAGACGGGGCTGTCGAGCTACTGATGATGATGATAAACTTAAGGAAGCATTATTATAAAATTTTATATTAACTTAATTAAGAATTCTAATTTCTAGCATAAAAAAATGCCTTTTTTGAATTAAATATTTATATTTAATTCATTGAATATGCGGTTGTAGGAAACACTAAATGCTTACAAAACTTTTTAAAAAAGGGATAATCATAATATTAATCTTCAGTTTTGTAATAGTGCCTGAGAAAAAAATATGTTTTATATAAAAAAAAATTCGTAAAAGTGTCTGCTGTTATTTCAATATGATTATTTCTAGTTTTTTGTTGTTGTTGTCTCCTTTGTACACCCTTTAACAAAGGTAAATACTGCCGCGCCACACCTTAAAAAACATTTTTATTATTAATTGTCATACACTTTTATTAAATGTCATATATGTTTGTTTTAATTTAACGATAGATAAATAAGAATTTTTTAATAAAAAATATGCACAAATTTTACGCTATAAAAAAATTATTACTAACTAACAAATTTATTTACTGAAATGCAATTATAACTAACCATATTTAATTTCTCACTGCTGAAATTATCAGATATTAAACTGCCATTTCATTCAGGTAAAATAATGTTTGCATTTAAAAAACAGTATGAAGACATCAGAAATCATCAAGAAATATTTGTTCTTGACTTGAATAAATAATATTGATTCATTCTGTCTTCATTTTATTCATTCTTTTGATATGAAGACAGAAAGAATCAATAAGAAGACATCAGAAAGACACCAAGATATATTTGTGCTTGACTTGACAGTAAACTGTTACTGCAGATCAAGTAAGCAAGTATTGGAATCATAGTTTTTCGGACTACGAAATCTATTTAGATTGGATTAAAAAGATATTAATTTCTTAAATGCTATAACAATTAAAACAAATTCTACTGGCATCAGTAATCATTCCTTTTTCATTCTTAATTATGAATAAAGGAAGACACCGGAAGAATAATTAATATGAAAACATCAGAAGAATGAATAATATGAAGACAGAATGAATCAATAAAAAGACATCAGAAATAATCAAAAATATTTGTTCTTGACTTGATAGCAAACAAGTATTGCTCGTTTAGTTAGCAAGTGCTGTGATTATAGTTTTCCTGAATATCAAATCTATTTAGCGCAATTGATTGCAAAGTTAATTTTTCTTAAATGCAATAAATTAATCATAAATTAAAATAAATTCCACTGGAGTTTGTCGTGCTTTTATTATTTTACGTACCAATTGTCAAGTCAATTTTATCTTGCCAATTAAGTCATTTTCTAATAAACATAAGGTGCATAAGAAATCAAGATAAAATTTGCTTTTAAGATTTAAATGAAAAGTGTCTTACCAATCCAAGAATAAATATAGTTAATTTATAACCTGGGTTCACATAACAGTGGTAAAATGCGTGACTATTGTTCAGAAAGCACTGTGCACTGCAATAAGTAGGACGAGGTGGTTGTGGCGTCATATGTGAATGTCTTTTATGAACATTCAGGGTACGTACGAGAATTTTTTTCTCTCTAATTTGACATGCTAATACTGTTAAATTAACTCTTAAATTATCGATGGTTTAACGAGGTTTGTGGTTAAAGAAGATATTTGTAATTAACTGCTTGTTCCAATTAAAATAAAAAAAAAATATTAGAGAGTTTTTGCATACCGTATTTCGGACGTCCGTTAGCTTTTTCTCCCTAGCGCGCATGCTCAGTAGGAAACATTATTACAGATACGCATGCGCAATTTCCTATGAGCATGCGCGCTAGGGAGAAAAAGCTAACGGACGTCCGAAATACGGTATGCAAAAACTCTCTATTAATTGCACGGTATTTTGCTCTTAACCATTTAATGAACTGTAAGCGATTCAGTCGGTAAATCATTATGCATGCATATGAAATATTTTTTTTTCTGTTTATTAATGTTTGTTAATGAGAATTCTATTATTTACAATAAATTCTCATTAACAAATCTTATTGCAGATTATCTATGTTCACGAATTTTTTCTTATTTATCAGATCTAAAAATAAATAAGAAAAATTAAGTCATTTTTTTTTTGATTTTGAAATTAAAACCCGTGTCTATATTAAATTTTGTTGTAATAAATTTAAATAATACCCTCTTGGAACACTTTTACAAAAATTCATTTTTTAATTTTTAAAATTATTATTTATATTATTTCTTTACTATGTGTTTTACACTAGGATGAATACACAAGAACGAAAAATTTTCAGAAAATAAACTAAGCTCATGCTAATAATTTTTTGAATTTTGTTTTCCTGTTTTGTTGGTTTATATAAGTTTTTATTGAAGAGGGGGAATTTAATACGATTTGTAGTCAGCATATCTTTTTCAAATAATCAGCAATTTTTTGTAATCTTTATTTATTTTTATTTTTTTTAAATCTTTTTAACTTATATGATACTATTCCGCTCTTTAAAATATACTGGTTGAAATGATAAAAATAAACCACTATGTATTTTATTTTTCATATACTATTTAATAGATTATTTTTAAAAAAAGTAGTGTACTATTTAATCTTCATGATTATTTTTCTTGCGTAAGAAACTTTTATATGTTGAATAATTATACAATTCGAATAAAAATTATCTTGATATTTTTATAATAGATATCAAGGAATATCTATAAACATTAATGTTATTTAATTTGTTATACTATGCTTATGAAAAAAAGATAAATTATAGCAGCTGCTTCTATTTCCCAACTATTATAACATTTTTAAATGGTTCAATTTTACAATATTTAATACGAAATACTAGAATTATATATATATATATAAATAATATAAAGTAATGTAATAAATAATATAAGTACATATGTCTATATAACTATATAAATACATTTACTTTATATTATTTATTACATTGCATATTATATGTTTATGTAATAAATAATATAAAGTAATATATATATGTATAATTGAGTTATAATTCCTTTTACATTGCAAAATTGAATACACAAAGTTAATCATTATTATTATTATTTTTTTTTTTTTTTTTTGTCAGATTTTTGTTCAGATAACAATTTATTAACTGGAAAAAAAAAATCTCAATTTTATTAAACATCTAAAACTTCATATCGCTTAAAGATTTAAAATAAAAAGTCTCTTTTTATGTTTTTTCAATGAACCATGTTCACTCAATCAACATAAAAGTTTTAATCCCATTTGAAATTAATCCATCTCAGTTTGACGCTTGGCATAAAATGAATCGTAAATTCATAAGTCCTCCGAAAATATTTCTAAATCCTGCTCCATAATCACTGGGACCGACCTTGCCATGTGCCACACGACCACTTCTTCATGCGCACACCGGCTATTATCTCCGTACTCAATATTCCCGTCTCCCTCCCCTAAACGCAACCGCACCCATAGCACAGCACAGCATTGTGTTCCTCAAAAAGGGCGATTTCTCGCCAATCCCGGCGCCCGCCAAGGTTAACACCGCGAGATCACTGAGAACAGATGCTTCTCCAAGACGGCGGAAGAAAGGAAGGTATATTCGGTGTGGTAGAGAGGGAACACAATCGTCCTCCATCCCTTATGAAGTCGCACCCACCTCCCTCGGGGCCATGCTGCTGCTCCTGCTAGTGCTACTTTGCCGGACGGCTATCGGCCGGACTTCGCCTCTGCTGGAAGACGACCCGTGCTACGACGATACGGGGCTACCCCTCCGTTGCATCCCGGATTTTGTCAATGCTGCTTTCGGCAGGGTGGTCGTGGCCAGCAGCAGTGAGCCCACAAATCCGGCACGGTATCTCACCGATCTCAACAATCCCAGCAATGTCACTTGCTGGACATCCGATCCGGCAGAGACCGTGGTCAACCTCACGTTGTCCCTCGGGAAAAAGTATGAATTGACTTACATTAGCTTACAATTCTGTGGACCTAAGCCGGACTCACTGGCTATCTACAAGAGTATGAACTATGGTGAGACATGGTTGCCTTTCCAGTACTATTCCTCACAGTGCAGGAGGGTGTTCGGGAAATCTCCCAATGTACCACTGACGCGTTCTAATGAACAAGAGAGTTTGTGTGCCGATGCCAGAATTGGTATCGAACCTTCCACCGGAGGCCGTGTGGCTTTCAGCACTTTGGAAGGCCGACCATCGGCCTACGATTTTGACAATAGCCCAGTGCTTCAGGACTGGGTGACAGCCACGGACATTCGCGTGGTGTTGGTTCGAGTCCATCCTTGGTCCATGGGCACTCTGTCTCCAAATGACACAGAATCCAACAGCGTCTACAGCGTGTCCGATCTGGCGATTGGGGGCCGCTGCAAGTGCAACGGCCACGCGTCCCGTTGCAGGGTGGACGGCGAAGGTTCCTTAGCGTGTGACTGTAAACACAACACGGCAGGCAGAGACTGTGAGAAGTGTAAACCCTTCCACTTTGACCGTCCGTGGAGAAGAGCGACGGCGCAGAATGTCCACGAGTGCGTAGGTAAGTGGTTAAGTTGTCCTAAATTCAGTGGTGCATGATAAGAACCATCCAAGACGATACTGAAATCAAATGTCATTGTCCACTTCCTTTAAATTATGTTACAGTAGACTATAGACTATTAGTTATTGTAGACTTCAGTTATGTTTTTTCAACTTACATACCTTAAAGAACATATGAAATATTATGTCTAACGTCTATAATTATGCATGAAAAGAACCATCCAAGACGATACTGAAATCAAATGTCATTGCCCACTTCCTTTAAATTATATGGAAGACTTCAGTTATATTTTTCAAGTTCCATATCTTAAAGAACATCTGAAATATTATGTCTAACTTCTATAGTTATGCATTATATATTAAGACTGTGCTAAAAATTTTTCATGTTACATGAAATGGAAAACCAATAAATTGAAAAACTAAATTTTTAATTACTTTAAACTTTAATTTCCAATCTTATATTAAATCTTACGTCGCTTTTTACAATTGAGAAAAAAAATTAAACGTGAAATAAGTAAAGACACAAATTGTTCCTTAAATTAAAATTTCAAATTTTTTTTCCTTTGTTTTTATAATAATAAAACTTTGATTTGTATAAATAAATAATAAATTTATAAAAAATTGTATAAATTTCCTTTGTTATAAAAGTAATATATAATATAAATTTTTAAAATATATTTTTCCTGTGTTTCACGTGGAAATTCATATAAAATATAATTTCATTGCCTATTTGAAGATAATATTGACTTTCAGTCAAAGCATATAAGTCTATCAATTGTTTCATTCTATAAGATAGTATCATACATCAAGGATATCAATCCAAAAACAAATTTGTTGATTAAATTAAATGTTTGTCTATGGAAAACCTTTTTATTATTTGTGTGTGTGTGTGTGTGTGTGTGTGAAATTCCTGGATCCACTTTTATTATATTTTTAGAAGTATATGTATGCTAAAAGGTTTCAACAAGTAGTGAGTTCATTAACTATTTTATGATGTCAAATATGTATGGTATCAAATGTATTAAAATTCACAGCCTAGAATTTTTTTATCTAAAAGTGAATAGAAATAAGATTAAAATTCATAAGGGTGATTTTTCTTTTGTATTTGTATTGTTAAGTTTATGATATGCAAAACACAATTTCTTGGATTTATATTAAATTTGTTTTAATCATAAAATTATCCTTTGGTAAAAGATACTTAAAGCACCATATATATAACCAGAAAGAAACAAATACGTAATGTAAAATATTTTACAATTGAAATATATGTTTGTTGTTTTTCCGTCTTTGATGATCGGTGTTTCCGTCTTTATGGTCTGCGTTCCGTTAAATAAGTTAATGGTCTCGTTAGAAACGAGATTATTTTATTATTTGATTGATTATTTATTATTTTGATTGTTATTTTTTTATTGTAAATAATCTTAAGTTAATAATAAACAAGCGCTTTATTACTGATGTTTCAACTCAACTGATGTTTTGAGTTTTTTGAAGTACTATTTTTTTTTTTTTTTTTTTTCAAATGATAGAACTTGTAGAAAAAATCATTATTACTACAATTTCACATTAGTTTGGTTTATAATTAAGTAATAAATTTTAAATTTATATTAAAAACTTTAGTTCCTTCGTTCTTTTTGCTTTATTTTTTACAAACATTCAAACAAAATTTGATGAATGCTGAAATAAAATGACTTATTTTTCTTATTTAATTTAGAAAATTAATTTATCAGAAAATTTTAAATGAGCAATCAAATTTAAAAAAACCAATAATTTCATCTTGTTTTTTTTTTCTGCCTAATCAATGTGTTTTAAATCAAAATATATTTATCAAACAATATTTTTAGTATGCAAAATAATCATTATTTTCGCTGATTTTCAACCAATTTTTTGTTATTCGTGAATGTATTAATACAAGCAGTAAATTATAGCAATAAAAAGGAAATATTGCTTTTCTATTATACCACTATTTCATGCAAGATAAATAATATCAGTATTCACAATAGCAAATGTTTAATAATAAAAATTTTAATCATTCTGTGCTTTATGAAATATTTTATCATTTTTTTTAATGCACATAGAAAAAAGCACATGTGTTTTTGTTAATTTTCTTCGTTTTTATTTACTTATTTTCTGAAAAGATCAGTGTCTTAAAGTTAAGTGTGGAATAAAAACGATTAAAAAAATCTAAACGGTTATAAAAATTTTAATTATCCTGTGCTTTATAAAATATTTTATCATTTTTTTAATGTACTTAGGAAAAAGCACATGCGTTATTACTGTACCATGTATTTTTTTTTTTTTTTTTTTTTTTTTTTAAATTTTCTTTGTTTTTCTTTATTTTTATTTAAAAATATAATTTTGAAAAGATCGGTGTTAAAAACGATTTATTTTTATCTCGGAACATTTTGTATTATAACGATGCGATACCATTCTAATTTAAGTATAATTATTAATCATTAACTGGTCAGGTGTTTTTTTTTTCCTAAATATATTTTTGTTTCAAAACAATTTTGTTTTTCGTAAATAAAGTCAAAAATATCCATTGTTAGAATTATGATCAGTAAGTTCTCATTCTGTTTTTACTTTTATATATACATAAAAACCCAAGTAT
Source organism: Caerostris darwini (assembly GCA_021605075.1). Classification (NCBI taxonomy): domain Eukaryota; kingdom Metazoa; phylum Arthropoda; class Arachnida; order Araneae; family Araneidae; genus Caerostris; species Caerostris darwini. The sequence goes on from BPLQ01007125.1 coordinate 37,503, forward strand.
AAATTCCATTATGATTGCACATTAGAAGCTGAACTATAATTCTTTAATTCATTACTAGATCACCATACGATACGTTGTTGCTATTATCACTAAAATATCTTCAGTTTTATTCCTTTTTGGTAAAAAAAAAAACAACGAAAATAGTATGCAAGCAATAAATAACAAGAATTTCCTCGACAATATTTTGGAAATCAAAGGTCATCAAGACAACTGTCAGTAAAGACAACATGAAATCGCCTTAGAATGTGTGCTACCAGATGTAACGATATCACAAATCGTGTTTGCCTTAATAATACAAGTCGGCCCGAAATACTCGTTTTAGTTCAGAAATGAAAATCAATTTCCGTGCAAGTTGTATTTTGTAAATATGAGATATGAGTATATTCGGGGTAATCGGTTAAGAGGTTGAGCAAAAAAGTAAATAATATACAATTTAAAATATTCACCATGGCAAACAAGCAAAAGTGTTGTTGTATATCTCTTTGTGAAGAGTTTTTATTTTTAATTCAAAACATCAAAAAGTTTAAATCACTCAAATAAGTCATATCTGTAAAAAAAAAATAATAACCATAATCATAAATTATAAATGTAGATTTTTACTTTTGTAATCGAAATTTCGCTGTTTTTAAACTATGAGATGCGAATATATTCGGGGTAATCGGTTTAGAGGTTAAGCAAGAAAGTAAATAATATTCAATTTAAGATAACCGCTGTGTCAAATAAGAAAAAGTGTTATTGAATAATAATCCAATCTACGTATATCTCTTTGTGAAGAGGTTTTTTTAATTCAAAATAGTTCAAAAATTTTAAATCACTCTAATAAGTCATATTGGTAAAAAAAAAAGCAATAATGACAAATTACAAATGAATTCCACTGTTTTTATATTAACCGAATTACAAGAAATTAATTTAGAATCCCTAAGTTATAAAAGGAATTAACGATCTCAAATCGGACCGAATTGAGAATCGGATAGGACTGCTTTAGTTTTATTTGGTTTGTTTTTACAATTTTTATTATTTTTGTTTCTTACTTAAAGTAGTTTATCAAGAAACACCTTAAGGACCAAATGGTTTTGTATAGATTGTCGAAATAATTTTCAATTGTATTGTAAGGATTTCAATTGTATATTTAAATTTTGACATGACTTAAGTCTTACTTTAATTCTGCTGTCTTTTTTAATATTTTAAAGAAATAGATTAATATATAATTTAATTTTAAGTAAATGCGGCGTTAGCTGTATTATTGTTATTATTTTTAATTCAAAACAGTTTAAATCAATCAGTGTAAAAAAATAATAATAAATTACAAATGTAGATTTTTATTTAAATGAAATCGAAATTTTTTTATATTAACCGAATTACACAAAATAAATAATTAAATTATAAAAGGACTTACCGATTTCAATACGGGCCGAATTCAGCGCACTGAATTGAGGAAGCCTACTTTAGTTTTATTTGATAGAAGTTTTCACTTTTTTTATTATTATTTTTTTTTTCTTATTTAAAACAGTTTATCAAGAAATACCTTCTCAAGATCAAACGGTTTTGAAGAGACTGTCTCAATTGTGTGGTAATAATATCCAAATATTGACATGACTTCGGTCTTATTTTAATGCTGTTGTCTTTTTTAATATTTAAAAGAATTACTACATTACTTGTATTCTATTTATGTATGGTGTGAACAATTCACAAATAGGCGATGATAGGAGGAGAAGAGTTGTTTCTTAAGAGCTTTAAATAATATTATTCTAAACCAGGGGTGGCTAACCCAAACGATCTTGCGGACCACTTTGGAAATGCATATAAAATTATCTATCCGTATATTAGATTTAGACCCACTATAGACATTTTTATATTCATATTACCACCTGTTATATTCGATGTTCCAAGATGCGCGAACATCATGAATTCGCAGAATGTAATTTAATTATTCTGCGAATTCATAACTGTAAACTCATCTGTCATATATTCGCAAGAATATTATTTTAAAATCAAAGCTAATTTTTTCTCATAATTTCGACGGTTCATTTTTGAATATATGGATGCACACTTAATTTATTTTTTAGTATTTAGTATTTTTTAGTATTTGTTTTCGCTACTTCGGCCATTATAAAAATAAGTGTATTTTGTAAAAGTGTGATCAATATCACGGGTCGGAAAAATGTTCAAGGGCGGCCGCGGATTGGCCACTCTTGTTCTAAAACGTACGGGAAAGCGGAGTAGTGTTCTAATTCCAACTTCATGAAAACTTATTTTCTTTTTTTGTAATATTTTTACCTTCATTTATTATTATTATTATTATTATTATATCACTCTAAAAGGTATAAAAAAAAATATCATTCTTAAAATTTGCAATTTTCAGCACAAGAACAAGTTCCCTTTTCTCCCACATGGGGCATGAATCTTATTTAAATTGATTATATAACGAAATATTTAGATATACAGTATTCATTTAGGTCTTTTGTTTTAATAGCAAACTTCAGATGGTTAAAATTAGCTCAAATTTAATAGGTTGTTTTCAATCATGAAATACTTATAACCTCAGGGGAGGCCAGCACAAATGATCTTGCGGGCCATTTTGAAAATGCTTCATGACTCTGTGGGCCGCATATTAGATATTATTATTAGCCCCGTATTAGATCTAGACCCACTATAGACATTTCTTTGGAGTGAAAAATTAAAACATATTAAGTTTTTATTTTTGTGTTTACTATTATTCTTACATGCAATTATAGATAGTTTGTTAAAAGCACATTGTAAAGAAATATATACCACTAAAAAGGAAATATAAAAAAATATATAAATATAAACAAAATAAAAAAAATTTAAATCATTAAAAAATATTTATTTTGCTAGTGCGATATGTGTTTCTCCACTCTTTCACTTAACTTTTGCAAATCTATCTCATTATGGGTATTTGCACATCGTAATAGGTGTTGCTTCCATTATGTTTGAGCGTGTTTTGTACTTGGTTAATGGCCATTAAAAATAAAATAAATAACTTTGGTCATTATAAAATAAATATATTTTGTAAAAGTGTGATACATCTCACCGGCAGAAAAAATATTCAAGGCGGGCCACGGGTTGGCCACCCCTGTACTACCTAAACAATTGTCGAAATGATAAAATTAGGCTGACAAGGTTGTTTCAAAAGCGTGGTGAAAAGAAAACAAAGATGGCGGAAATGTTCTGTTGGAACAAAGGAATCTCTGATTTATTCTTTTTTTTTTTTTTTTTTTTTTTTCTACTTTATTTACTTCCTAACACCCGCACTAGATTTTTTTTTATTTGTTTTGCCTTTTTTGTAAATTCTACAGTAAATTTTCATTAATATGAAACAACTCTTAAAAATATATCTCATATTTATGTCTTTGTTTGATAATTACATCTCAATTCCATTTTGTTGAGTTTGATTTCTGAATAAGTTTAATCTTCATCATAGCTTTCAATACTAGAAGTAAGCTTTAAAATAAAATTTAAAGCTTACTTATAAATACTAAAAGTAAGCTTTAAATTGTAAAGATATATCCTTTAGTAGTTTTAAAAATTTCCTTAATAGTAAAAAATTTATCTCAATGATGATTATTTAATTAAAAATAAAAATTTTTGTTTGTTATTTCGCTTGATAAATCGAATTTTCAATTTATCATATATTTGTATATAATTATTTATCTATTATTTTGCATTTGAGAATAAAATTTTTTTTATTGTTATTAAAAGAGAAAAGGAAATCTAGTGTTCCACAAGTATTAAACGTATATCATTTACATTCATGCAATTATGTATACAGTACATGTACATGCAGTTACCTATATATAAAATGCACATGTACATGCAGTTACCTATATATAAAATGCACATGTACATGCAGTTACCTATATATAAAATGTACATGTACATGCAATTATGTGTAAAGATGTCTGTGTACATACAATTATATATAAGCATGTACATGTAATTATGTATAAACATGTTCATGTACATACAATTATATATAAACATGTACATTTACATGCAATTATGTATAAACTTTCATATAATTTTGTATGAACATGTTCATGTATGTATAATCATGTTCATGTAATTATGTATAATCATGTTCATGTAATTATGTATAATCATGTTCATGTAATTATGTATAATCATGTTCATGTAATTATGTATAAACATGAACATGTAATGTATAAACATGTTCATATAGTTATGTATAAACATGTTCATGTAGTTATGTATAAACATGTTCATGTAGTTATGTATAAACATGTTCATGTAGTTATGTATAAACATGTACATGTATATGCAATTATGTATAAACATGTACATGTATATGCAATTATGAATAAACATGTACATGTATATGCAATTATGAATAAACATGTACATGTATATGCAATTATGAATAAACATGTACATATATTTGCAATTATGAATAAACATGTACATGTAATTATGTATAAACATGTTCTTCGGAATGTAATTACTTATAAATATGTATATGCAATTAATTATGTGTAGAGAAAATTTTCACTCACTTTTCAATTCTGTAATACTGCAGATGATTTAAATTCTCTAAAACTGAAACTTGCCTTTTTGGGTAGTTTAATAGAAAAACGTTGTTAGAATTTGAACAAATATTAGGGTTCTCTTTCTTTTCTTTTAAGAATATAATTTCATAGATATCCATCGTTTTAACATCAGTGTTCGAAATGAGCTTTAACAGCAAAGACTATGAAAATTTGCTAATGGGTGATAGACAGTAAACTAAAAGATTTAACACATTTTTTTAAAATAATCTTCATTCGAAAAGAATAAAAAACTCTGTTTTTAATGCAAGATCTTTTAATTATTACAAACAGTGTAACATTTTGTTTTTACTAGCTTATTGTTAGTCCTATTTCGAATTATGTATAATTCGAAAGGAAGGATCGAATTGACTAAACTAAATAAGAAACGTGTGTAAAACGACAAAAAGGAGCCACTATTAGTGCTACATAGACAAGCGAGATTGGAGTTCAAGAAATAAAAAAAAAATTATTCAAATTTAAAATCTTATCTAAAGACAAAAAGGAAATTTTAAAAATTGTAAAATGGATAAAAAAAATCATCATGAAATCATAACTATTAATATAATGTCTCCATCATAAAATTAGCAAACAATTTAAAAGTTAAAAACGAATTCGTTAACAGGCTGTAAGTGTGAGTTTAAAAAATCGTTAAAAAATAAAGGAACACGATATTTAGTAGACCGGCTAATTGGGAAGTGGTGTGAACTATGGAGGGAAAATATTGCATAGAATTACTAGTTACCTCGGAGATCTTCAACTAGAGCATCAAGTTTCGGGTCTATTCTGATTAGTAGGATTCAAGGCCGGACGAGAGATGGCAATTAGTGCGCTGTGTTATTAGTGTTAAGAAGCAATTACGCTTTTGCCTTGAATTCCTGTGAATAGAGATTTGATCGCCGTTAATTGATGAGTTTTACTTAACGACTTCCTAAATGATTATGATTAAGAAATTTATAGATTTTGATGAAAGGGAAAAGCAAGGAATACATATGTTCTTGGCCAGAAAGAACAGTAAACAGCCTATCTTGTATAAGAAAAACGTTTTAATTAATGTTTACTAATTTATTTTAAAAATAGCAAATGTGATTGGTGTCTTCAGTAAATATTGCAATGTAGTTTACTTTGGCAGACTTTGTTGAAGAAAATATTAACGAAGATTAGAATTCGTAAATTGATGAGTTTTGACTGTCGTAAATTAAATGAGTTTTACTTAACGATTTCTTAAATGATTATGATTAAAAAATTTATAGGTTTCGATGAAAGGCAAAAGAAAGGAATATATATGTTCTTGGCCAAAAAGAAGAGTAAACAGTCTATCTTGTATTATATAAACATTTTAATTAATATTTTCTAATTTATTATAAAAATAGCAAATATGATTGGTGTCCAGTAACTACCGCTTTGTAGTTTACTTTAGCAAATCTTGTTGAAGAAAATATTGACGAAGATTAGAATTCGTAAATTGATTAATTGTAACGACTTTCTAAACGACAATGATTAAAAAATTTCTAGGTTTCTATGAAAGGGAAAAGCAAGGAATATATTCCGGGAATTCTTGGTATATATTTTCGAAATATGTTCTTGGCCGAAAAGAAGAATCTACTCTAACATACACTCTATCTTGTATTAGAAAAACGTTTTGGTTAATCTTTTCTAATTTATTACAAAATAGCAAATGTGATCGGTGTTTTCAGTAAATGTCATTGAATGTAGTTCACTTTGGCAAACTTTGTTGAAGAAAATATTGACGATGATTAGAATTTTGTGTTGTATTTTTACATGATATATAATATGACTGCTGCTGATGTTTTCATATTTCTAAGTATTAAGATAATCATATCTGCGAAAAAATCGATCTGATATTAATCTAAAATTCACCTTAAACAACTAAAATAAATAAAAAAGGGCATATCTGAGGTATGTAAGAAAAAATTAAGAAAAAAAAAAGCATTTTTATAGATATCAAATAAGAGATATGTTAATGGCACACGTCATTAAATAGGTTTAGCCTTCTACCGAACTGAAAGAAATATTTAATAGATTAGAGGTGCTCTTTCTATCATATTATCATATTCATCTCAGATATTAAGACCGTCTACCTTTTGTTGTTTTCCATTATGTAAATAATATTTATTGTTGTTTTTTTACCCTGGATTAGGTGTATATTCCTATTTGAATTATGCATGCTTATAAGAATGGAAACAATTTCTTTGACCTCATTTTGAGATCTTCATTGGAATGATATTGCCGTTCTCTAAAATCATCTTTCATGAGGTAAGAACATGTGTAAATCATATGGTGTGAGGCCAGATCTGCAAAATAAATACTATTCCGATATTTTTCACTGAAATATTCTCAAGATATTCTTTATCTCGTGAGCTTAAATACAGGGTGATTATAATTAAGGTCCCATTTTCAAAATGCTTTGAAAAAAATTACCACTCGTCACAATGAGTTCAAATTTGAACTGAAGATACTTGAAAAGCGGGGAAACGGTATGGCATCAAAAAAAAGGTCCACCTTTTTTTTCCATCCAATTTGGTATGATTTTGCGGGATGGGCTTTCCACTAACAGTGTCACAACTGTTGAATGACTTGGAATTAATTTTTTTCCGTCAAAAAAGCGAAACAATCAAGCACATTGAACACTACAGTTGGTTGAATGTGCAACTCATGCCAAATACATTGTCATTTCGATTCAAAATATCACTGGCAGCCGAATTTACTTTCTTTGTACCGCTTACAGCGCCATCTATTAATACATTTTGGAACCTTTGTGATACTGTATCGTTCTCCCCTTCTTCAAGTATCTTCAGTTCAAATTTTAACTCATTGTGATGAGTGGTTTTTTTAATTTTTTTACAGCATTTTGATAGTAATCACCCTGTATATCCATTTTGGAATATTGTACATTATTTTGTAATCACTGGTACTAAAACGGTTTAGCACTCTACACTTCTAGCTACTGATGAAGACATTCTCTATTTACAAATTAGTGAATGCCACCAAGTGCTCAATTATTTCACTTATTTTATATATTCACTCACAAGAAAACAGTGTTAAGTTCTATGCAACAATGAAAAGACCTTACACAAGAAACAAGTCTCATTCGCTCTCCTTTTCTAAAATTATATAGGGCCTAAATGGCCGAATGCCTGGCTCTCGGTGCCACAGGTTTCGGGTTCTAATCCCCGTGGGGATATGGATGTTTGTAGTGGTTCGGAATCCACTTTAAACCGTAGGTCCACGTTTCATATAACTATAGAGCCTCACAAAGCCAAGGTAGACTTCTATCTAAGTGATCCATCACAACAGAAGCTGCCCCCTTTCCCCTTCAACCATGTATCTGTACAGGGTTCGTAGGCTTGGTCTAGATGTCTACCAAGGGGGATAAGAAACCACAACAACAACAAAATTATATCAGTTTTATGGAAATCTGAATTTTAACAGCCCCTTATTGTCTGCAAAAAAGTCTCACGATTTTTGCACTTCACATTACTCGGTAGACACGTATATTGCATATTCTCATGGAGAATTTAGTGATCTGTAAATACTAAAAGAAAAAAAGTACTCTAAAATTTACGGTAATTCAAAATTATAAAAATTACCAAGTTCGACATTATAATTAAAAACTGATTGCGTTATTAACATTAAAGTTATTTTTTGTTGTTGTACCATTATTGAACAACAGACACATAATTAATAATAAATTTGTAATTAAAATTTAATTTTATTTAATTTATTAAAATTTTAATAAATTTACTTAAATTTTCGTCATTAATAATAAAATTATAAAAATTAAAGAAGTTTGACATCAGAATTAAAAATCAATTACGTTATTAATATTAAAGTTATTTTTTGTTGTTGTACCATTTTTAAGCAACAGGTATATAATAATTATTAAATAAAATTTAATAAAATTTATTAAAATAATAACAAATTTTAATAAAATATTTTCATTAAATTTTTTTTCAGTACTTTAATTAAAATTTTTATCAATTTAATTCAATTTTCATAATTAGTAATAAAATTATGAAAATTACAGAAGTTCGACATCGTAATTAAAAACCGATTACGTTATTAACATTAAAGCTATTTTTTGTTGTTGATGACATTAAATATTTTTTTATATCAATCCATCTGTATAATCCATTTGAAGAATAATTAATTAATCATTCTTTTAATTCATTAAAAAAATTAAAGATTTTCATAAAAAAATTGTTTGTATTTATGTACGATTTAGTCCCTCGTAATTGTTTCTTTGTCAAATAAATCTTTTTAAAATTTGAGAATGTATTCTCAAATTTGGAAAATGTGTTTTGAGAATTTATTCTCAAATTTTGAAATTTTATTCTAAATAATTTAATTTAATTAAAATTTCGATCATTTTACTTGTTTTTGAAGTACTTAACTTCAAATTTATTTACATTACTAAATAATTCAAAACTTTGAGTACAAATATTTTTTTTCTTAAATTTCCGTATGAAAACTTCTCTTAAATGTTATGTGGCTGTTGTTTAATAATGGTATATTCGATATTTTTCTCAAATATTTATGTGATAAAGGTTTTGATATTATTCTATTCTCTATATTATTCACTTTCCTACTCCATAAATATTCTACACGTTTACAAAAACATGCAGTATAAAAATGTTGATGAAATAGCGCAAACAACACACAGCAATATTCTGGTATTTCGACAATAAAACTTTATTACTGTAAATAAAATCATTATCATTATACATTTCTGAAGAGTTTTTACCTCCTTTTCGAAATCCTAAAAAGCACAATTTTCATAACAAACTTAAATTCTGTTCTTTTGAATTCTCACCCTTTTTTTATTGTTTTTATGGTTTTTAAGTTTTTACTTTCCGCGTGGCATAACTGTCTTTGCTTTCATTAGGATTTTCATTTCTTTTTTTCTATTCCAACTAAACAATAATATTTCACAACTTAACTCAAATTCATTTTGAATATTTTCTAACCAATAATTTCATGCATGTGCTGAAATAAATGTAAAAAAATTTTGTTTTCGTTTCAAAATTGATTGTATTGCCAACGCTGTTTATTTCAAACATAAACGAAAAAAATAGAAAATTATAGAAATAAATACACATAGAAATAAATTGATATTTTACCGTTTCTTTACTGTACATTATCTACCTAGAGAATTATTAATGCTTTCATGTATAATTTCTAGAATGTTTATTATAAAGATTCTTTATTAATGTTTACAATGTTTTTTTTACTAATTATTTTAAAGAACCTTCTTCGTTGGAATCAGAATACAAATATGGGTTTTAATCTAAAAGAAGTGTAACCTTGAGAAATTCTCAAGATGGAGAATTATCCAATTCGTGAAATGATTACGAGATTAAATGACTAAATGATTTGCGAGATTAGAATCTTATGATAAATCAAATAAAAAAGATGATTTTTCGAGGAGTGAATTGCCTAAATATTCGATTAATTCTTCGTCAATGGCCCAATAGCCCCATGGTGGGCCAAGGCCGTCTGCTTACTGGCAGATTCTGCAACATATGTTTTCTTTTTTTCACGGGGTAGGGTTGACAATCATACGCCCAAAGCTCTACAATCATATTAGGCCGGGACCTATAGTTTAAAATGGATTCCAAACTACTACAAACACCCATGGTACCGATCGCAAGTCATTTGTCCATCAGGCCCATCTGTGTAATTGAGATTAAGAATTATCTGTTTTTAAACACATTCGCCAAATTTGATTGACTAGATATTTAAATTTTATAACATGAAGCTGAATTGTTGTACCATTATATTAATTAGCTTGCGAATTTTTATAACATTCATATTTTCTTTAGCTGAAATATTTTCGCATTTGCAATTACGGAAAGAACAAGTAATATATAAAAGCAAAATTTAAAGTCGATTCCTACTTCTTTATCACTATGTTGCTGAAAAGTCCTTTACAAATAAAGTTGAAATTTTTCTCTTACATCTGGCGCCATCTATTATTAGATGCATGCAACTTAAATCTAAAAAAACTAAAATTAATTAATTAAATTTAATTACTGAATTAATATTTGAAAAAACTGTATTAACATCCAGTGTCATCCACTACAAGTTAAAAAAAATGTATTTGAACTTGAGCGGATGAATAAAAAGTATTTAATGAACGATTGAAAATTTGAACAAGATATATATAGGGAGAGTGTGAACTAATAGAAGGAATTGAAAAAAACGTAATGTCTTTTCTATCTTGTCTTTGCTATATTGCTTGCAATTCCAGTTGCTTGACATGCATGTGATTTCGCAAAAATAAATGAAATCTGTAAATGGAATATTAATTTTTTTTTATGTTGAATAAATTTAAAATGCTTAGTGCGATGACAATTTGCATCGTAATAAACTTATTACAGAAGATAATGTTTGCTTTATCAGCAATATAGATATGAAACTGCTAAGCTGTCTTGAAATTGCAAATCATCAACAAATCTTTAATCTATTTTAAAACTGAGAATATCTTAGGTATCTCTCAATTTTGTATTATTGTGTATTTTGTTTGATATCCCTGCCATTAAATGTTATTCATTTCCTGATAAACTGTTAAATAAGGTCTATTTATATTCAAACTTTCCATTTCTGCTTCTGTACAGGCATATTAAGATCAGACAATGATATGTTATGTGAAAGATATTTTGTCGATATGGTGGTTTGATGCATGCTAATGAAATTGGGGTCAATCTCGGTTTTAAAATAATCAAAATTCTGTATAGAGCCTAAAAGTTAAAGTTTATTTGCATATATATAATCTTTTATATCATACATTTATGGATTGCTTTGAATAGAATATGTTGATAAGACTGGGGGTTTTCAAAAACGAATAAAAGGAAATGATCAAGTTGAAAAAAATCACTCTTGTTGCTAATTCGTGTGATAAAGCATACAGTTAATTACATTAAATTATCAAAAATATATAGTAAATAAATCGTATTAAATAACATAAACTTATTGTGATTTATTTATATTTATTAAAATATTTTAATTAGATTAAAATGAATGTTCTATCTCATGAATTTATAAAATTATTTTTTTTTTAAATCTAAACCATTCCCGTTCCCTTTTGAAATCAATACCTTCTAAACATATATATTTTTGTATATATATCTTTATATGTATGTATAAAATAAATATTGTATTAAATTCAAATCTCTAGAATATTTAAATTTATTCCTCTTGTTATAATATATTGTTATTTTGTTATAATAGATTTTGTATAAATAATTACATGAAGAATTTGTTCATCTTGTTTTTGTACCCTTTTTTTGTCTGCTATTATAGTGTTTAGCAGACAAATACTTAGAAGACTGAAGATAATTTTGAACTGAAGATACTTGGAAAAGGGGTAAACAGTATGGCTCAAAATAAAGTTCCAAAGATTTTTGCAATCCAATTTGGCATGATCTTGCCATGGTGGATGGACTTTCCACTCACAGTGTCACAACTGTTGAATGATTTGGAAGTCATTTTTTCCGTCAAACAACCGAAACAATCAAGCACATTGAACACTACAGTTGGTTGAATGTGCAACTCATTCAAATACATTATAATCTCGATTTAAAATATCACTGGCAGCCGAATTCACTTTCTTTATGCCACTTACAGCGCTATCTATTAATACACTTTGGAACTTTTTTTTTTCATGCCGTATCATTTCCGCCTTTTTCAAGTATCTTCAGTTCAAGTGTTTCTTTTTTTTTTTTTTTACAGCATTTTTATAGTGAGACTTTAATTATAATCACCACGTATAATCATATTAGTATAATTACTAGTTTAAAGATCATAGTGTGATGATCATATGATGTTAGTATAAAAATATATACTGTGTATATATCTTTATACTAGTATGCATGTATAGAAACAAGAATAGTATAAAATCTAAATCTCTAGGATATTTAAATATATCCTTGTTATAACATATTGATATCTTGTTATAATACATTCCTCTTACGTAAATAATTTCGTGAAGAATTTTTTCATCTTGTTATTGTACACTTTTTGGTCTGTTATTATTATGAAAAATTCTTCACGGAATTATTTATACAAAATATATTATAATATATATATATATATATTCTTTTGAATCATTGTATACCTGAAGAGTGTAACCAAATTTTTTCGGTAAAAAAAGTCGGTAAATAAATAATAAAATAAAATAAAAAATCTTTAATTTATATACAACAACAATCTGGAAAAACATTCTTGCGTCTGCCTTTCACTTTTTTTTATTTATTTTTCTTTTTTCGATAACTTATTTTGTGACCGATTTCTTTGATATCTGTGTAATTGTTTTGAAATTCTCGTTAGCTGTTGCCAAAATCGGGAACACTAAAAGAATGAGAAAGGAAAATGGCGTGCTTCTTCTTTTGTCCAATAACATTTTCTTTCTTAACCGAAGCCATGTGACGACACAGGAGATAGTGAAGAACAATTTACGATCACACCGAGACCCTTAATGCTAAGAAACGACTCATAAGGAATGATTATTTTAAGGTCACTGAATGTATTTTTTCGATAAAATACGGCTTTCTTTGCGTGTCAAAACCAATTCGGTGGCTTCATTGAATTTTGTGGGCGTCCTTTTCCCCTTCATTGTGTATTTCGATGTTTAAATTAAAACAGGGAAATAAATGTGTATTGTATGTGTGGGGCCATTTTATTTTGCTATAACGGTTCTTTAGCTCGCTAAATAGGTTTGAACTTTTTAAATAGTAGGGTTATTGGTTCACCTTTTAAATAGTAAGTTAAAATTGGTTATCTGGTTTTTGTTTGCTTGTATCGAAATGTAATAACATAGGGATTATCAAATACAAACTACTTAAAATAAGAAATCCGTAAACATGATTTCTGTTGACAAATGAATTAGAAAAATTCTAACACTGAAAATATCTCTAATTTTAATTACTATTAATTTCAGAGATATTCATATTATTTTCTTCACAGTTATAAAAAAATATGATGGAAAAAAAGCGGCTTAAAGTTACCTACGGCTTAAAGATACATTTTGGTAAGGTCTAAATCATTATAATGAGCATTATTTCTCATTTTAAAAGTGATTTATCACATGCATACTATTATAATGTTGCATAATATAATTTTTTTAAATTTCTTTAAAATAAAATACTTCTCTGAATTATCTTATGTTTAATCCATTTTTTTATTGCATGCAATTTTTTCTTAAGTAGGATACTTTTATTAAGTAGGATACTTTTATTTTTTAGTAGGATAGGTCCTTTGTAACTCTTAAACATAATGTTCTCCTGTACGAGACCATTATTGATCACTTAAGTGCCTGTTTAAATAGTTTTTAATTAGATTTTATTAAGAGGTTTTTATTAAAGAATTTTTAATTTGGTTTCATTTATTTTATATTAGAAGCAGATACCAAAAGTTCTATAACTTTCGAAAATACTATACCATAATTTTTTATTTGTTTTCTGTTACATCTATTATCTTTGATTTTTTAGTTTGAATTTTTAAAAACGAATCATCCCTTGGTTCATTTATCAATTCACATGTTAGTACTTTCTATAAGGATAAAGAGATTCCTTCTTGAAACTATTGACAATACTTTTCATAACTTTTGACTTCTTGAAACTTTTGACAATACTTTTCATAACTTTTGACTTCTTGAAACTTTTGACAATACTTTTCATAACTTTTGACTTCGTGAAACTTTTGACAATACTTTTCATAACTTTTGACAATACTTTTCATAACTTTTGACTTCGTGAAACTTTTGACAATACTTTTCATAACTTTTGACTTCGTGAAGCTTTTGACAATACTTTTCATAACTTTTGACTTCTTGAAACTTTTGACAATACTTTTCATAACTTTTGACTTATTGAAACTTTTGACAATACTTTTCATAACTTTTGACTTCGTGAAACTTTTGACAATACTTTTCATAACTTTTGACTTCGTGAAACTTTTGACAATACTTTTCATAACTTTGACTTCGTGAAACTTTTGAAAGATATAATAAAAGGTAGAGGTAATTGAAGGTAAATATTTGTAATGTAAGAGAGGAAAACCGAGAAAGCAAATTGCCTACGTTCATAGTAATTAATAGTACACAGGGTAAACTTATATGCTGAAGAATAAAACAAAAATAGTCAAACTTGATCCAATACGACTGGTAATTAGTCCCTCTTAAATAAGAGGGTAATTGATATAAATTCTCGTATTAGTAAAATTAGTATCAAAAAGACATATTTATTTAGTTAAAATGTGTTTTATATAAAAATAATATTGGTAATCAAATGGTTTCCTATTGGTTTCATGTTATAGGATTTTATGACTGATCTCAAATTATGTTCATTTGACTTAACATTCATAATTAATAATTATTTGTGAATCGTTTTTGGTCTGCTAAATTAATAAAGTTGCCATCTAATCATGTCAATATTTACAGCGTCTGTTTGACAGCGTCTTGTTCTGAAATGATTCACGATACTTTCTATAATTGAATAACATGATCATTTGCTTCATTTTCGGAAAGAGAAGAACTAAATACAAGTAATATAATTATAAAGAATTTTTTTTTTTCATGATTATTTATACATTTTCTTACACAAACTTTTTATTGATAATCAAAGGATATTATTCAAAATAGGGTTGGACAACAATTTTAAGTATTACTTATAAATTAAAATTACCTTTTCAGACCAAAAATCTTTACTCTAGTTCTGAAATTATTAATATTTAGAAATTTTAAATAAAAATTTCAAATGAATATGAAAGAAAATCGTAATTTTGTGAGGAAAAAATTCAAGCGGCCTTTTTAAATTCTAATTATAAATAACGGGACAGTAAAATCGTCAATTAGAAAACTGTTTTTAAACCTCGACACTTTAAGTTGTTTAGTCGCGACTAATATTAAATAAGCCGACAGCAAATCTCACAAGCAATCAACTATGCGCATATATTATTGTTTGAGTAAAGAGTCTGTTGATGTGGAGCTGCAAGGACATGGCATAAATTGAAAACTTTATTGTTTGGCCCCGTAATTAGAAGAAAGTTACATCGGACGCATTTTATTGTTCGATGAAGGACACTTGCCGTTTCTGCCTAATTATTTGCTCGTTTGCGCATATTCTTTTTAATACGATGGATATGAAATTAATTTAAGGAATTATTCTAAGGAATTAAATTTGTTTTTGATCATGCGCTAATTCTATTCATTTTTCATCCATCATATAGGATGCAATTTATTTTAAGTTTTGTGCAAATGCTGAAATTTTCGGGACCATTCTTGACGCACGTTATAGCGTTCACCTTCACTAATATTGTTTCATTTTCAAATTTCATTTATTGTTTTTCCAACTCATGATTTTGTGATTTCGCTCGCAGTCTAGCGGGCAAACTGAGGAAGTTTCAAGTAAAAACCTACAGAATTATATTAATCATCTTGAACAATGGCTTAATAAGTGGAAAATTCAATTAAACGTTGAGAAAACTGAAGCAGTACTATTCACGCGTAAAAGGGTTTTTAACATTCCTTCTATCAAAATTTATAATAATCCTTTTAATTGGGCTGGATAGACTAAATATTTGGATGTAATCTTAGATCGTAAATTGAATTATGTTCCTCATATTAACTATTTTAGGAATAAATTTAGTAGATGCATTCGCATACTGTATCCACTTATTTGTAGGAACTCTACTATGTCCTCAGAAAATAAAAATAAAAACTCATTTATCTTGCTTATTTGCGTCCAATACTCGCATAAGCGACTCCTATATAAGGATCTACTGCTCCGGCGAAATTCGAGATCATACAATGACTTGAAAATAAAATCCTACGTATTTATGATTACAAATTCTTCATTCCTGGTTCTACAGAAATGAGGATATCAGACATGCTCTTTGCCTCCCAAATTTTAAACATTTTGCTTATAAAATTGCGCAAAAGTTTTATAATTCCATTCCCAATATTAATAATTTTGTTTTGAATGATCTCGGCAACTATGATTACGACATTCCTGATTTCAAAAATCGCAAAAAGTCCTCGCGCTGTTTTGAATATTATTCATTAGCGTTTCGATATCCTCCTTTACCGTGCAGTTTCTCCGCCGAGACACAATTTCCCCTCCAATTGATATTGTTTCTATTGTTTGCTTTTTTTATTACCTTCTTAAATATTATAATAATAATATTAAAAAAATTATATATGCATAAATTTTTTTTTTTAATTAAAAAATAAAAATAAGTTTTTTAAAATAAATTAATAATAACATTATATGCATGCATATCTTACTCTTTTTCAATCTAATCAATGGGCTCAAAGCTTAAGAAACTTCTCTCATTCACAAAGCAGGAGAAATAGGTTGCTATGCAACCAAGGTTCTTTGTCAATCTGGCAAATAGTTGTCGTTGTCCTCTGGAGGAAGTGTCAAACATACTGTCTGCTCTGAAAGAAGACTGTGATAATTCATGTAAATGTCTCGCATCATTAGTCGTATTGTCTAGTTGGTGTTGTCTGTGATATCTCATATATAAAAAGCAATTTTGGACAGTAAATCTTTTAAGCTCTACCCTTTAATCTTGCGAATATTTCCCAGGGAATTTAGTTTTCTATTATGGAAAGAATGAGTAAATAAAATGAAATGTTTTATAGTTCAGTATTTGATGCAAAGTGGTATTTCAGTATAAGTTTGGAATAAGTTCAACTTGATATACGCCTTATTCGGACACTAAAAATTGAGTGTGATATACGACCTTGTTTGGAATACGACTTGCGTGCGTTAAAATCTTTGCCAAAAGGATGGATGTAAAAAGGTTTGCAGAAAAGCACCAGCCTAACAAAACCCAAACAAGCCGTAATAGTCTTGGATAGAATAATGGAATAATATTTACCCTTTAATCTTGCTAATATTTCCAAAGGAATTTCAATTTCTTCCACAATTGATTTTTTATTTTGAAAAGAATCTGTAAATAAAACGAAATGTATTAAAGTTCGGTGGTTTGATGCAATGTGGTAATTCGGTATTAATGTACGCCTTGTTCCAAAGCTAAAATTGAGTGTGATATAGGACCTTGTTTGGAATACGACTTGTTTGCGTCAAAATCTTTGCCAAAAGGATGGTTGTAAAACTTTTTACTGAAAAACACCACCCTAAAAAAACCCAAACAATAATAGTCTTGGCTAGAATAATAAAATAATGTTCACATTTCCGAAACATAGAAACCAGTAAAGTGTTTTCATTTAAATACATTTTCATTTCATTATTTCGTCTAACTGGATTTGTATTGATGTGTTTTAGTCCTATACAGTGTTTAAATTATTTTCTGCAACTACATCATTATATAATATCTTCTCTTTCTTCTTCATTGGAGCAACAGCCCTATAGTGGTCCAAGGCCGTCTGCCTACTGGCAGAATTCGAGATAGAAGATGCTTTCTTTTTACAGGGTACAGTTGTTATCAATACGCCCGACGCTTTACAGCCATATTAGACCAGGACCTATGGTTTAAAGTGGATTCCAAACCACTAGAAACATCCATATCGGGACTTGAATCCTGTGGCACCGAGAGCTATACATGCGCCAACAAAAATTTGATTTTGTGCATGTGAACAGACTAATGATTTCTGATTGAGTCCAAAGATCTGGAACAGATTTAGGAAGTATATCGAGGTACCGCTTTTTTTTTAACTAGTTTATTGTCGGTGAGTAACTTATTGATACAGTTAGCGATTAATACAATTAGCGAACTTACAATTTTGAAATTAGAATCAAATTGATCCTGCGCATGTACTAACTTTGAAATTGTAACTGCATGCGTTGAAGGTTGTAAAAACAAAAAATACTTTTTAATACAATGAATACCTCTTGTTTGTTGATGTTAAATTACAAATAGTCTTCTGGCAAGAAAATATAATGCCTTCTTCAATCTTGACTTCCCAGCATTCCTTTTGTACATCGGTAAGCCTCACATCCCTATAATGCATACCACGAACAATGCGCTACGATGATGATAGGGGGAAATTTTTTTTTTTTAATTTCCGGGAGGAATTTCAGTTTGTGTGTCGATGGGAGAAAACCAGGAACATTGCCACAGGGTAGAGATAACAATCATCAATGAATCTTCTTACTTTTGAAAGCCATGATTGCAATGTCTATCACAAGTGGAAATCTACACTACATTAAATTAAACCAGGGGTGGCCAACCCAAACGATCTTGCGGGCCATTTTGGAAATGCATCTTGACTCCGCGGACCGCATATAAAATTCTATATCCCCATATTAGATTTAGACCCACTAAAGACATTTTTTGGTGTGAAAAATGAAAAATATATTGAGTTATTATTTTTGAGTTTACTATTGTTCTTAGATGTAAACATAGATGATATAATAATAATGATGCAAAATGCACAGTGTAAAAGAAAATATAACATCAAAAATGAAATATAAAAAATATATCAATCTAAACGAAATAAAAAAAAAATGAAATCATTAAAAAATATTTACTTTACTAGTGCGATATTTGTTTCTCCACTTTTTCACTTAGCTTTTACATATCGATCTCAATTTGGGTATTTGCACATCGTAATGGGTGTTGCGTCCGTTATGTTTGAGCGTGTTTTGCGTTTGGTCAATTTCGATTCTTGCAGGTGTAAATTGAATCAAAAGCGCTGACAACTTCGACTAAGAATCTGGTTGGCTCTGCTATCAACAATCAACTGTGCGTATCTGGAGATGGTGACTGCTTCATTTAAAGTGAAACATAGAACCTGTTATATTAGATGTTCCAAGAATATAATTAAATTGTTCTTCGAACTCATAACTGTAAACTCATCAATAAAACAGGCGATATATATATCATAGATTCGCAAGAATATTATTTTAAAATCAAAGTTAATTTTTTCTCATCAGTTCGGCAGTTATTTTTTGAATATATGGATGCACACATAATGTATTTTTTTTTTTAATACATTGGTTTTCACTACTTTAACCACTATAAAATAAATATATTTTCTAAAAGTGTGATGAATCTCGCGGACCGGAAAAATGTTCAAGGCGGGTCGCATGTGGCCTGAGGGTCGCGGGTTGGCCACCCCTGGTCTAGTTGGTTTTCATAGGGAAAGCAATTTTGGGCAACACCCCTTTTGAGTTAACTCTGCACTTTAATCTTGCAAATAATTTCAATAGATTTCAATTTATTCCCCAAATGATTTTTATTTTGGAAAGAATGAGTAAATAAAATGAAATGCATCACAGTTCAGTGGTTTAATGCAAAGTAGTATCTCGGTATAAGTTCGGAATAAGTTCAACTTGATATACGCCTTGCGGAACATTGAGTGTGATATACGACCTTGTTTGGAATACGACTTGCCTATCAATCTTTACTAAAAGGTTGGAAGTAAAATGTTTTTCAGAAATGCACCGCCCTTACAAAGCCCAAACAACGGTTCTACGGCCGCCTTCTGCACACGAGGGCTAAACAGACCGGGACATATAGTTTAAAGTGGAATCCGACCCCGTCACAAACATCCATGCCATCGTCAGGATTCGAACCTAAAGTCTGTGGTACCAAAGGCCAGAACTGTAGCCACGAGGCCACAGTACCTTCTAGGAGAACTGTCAATGTTTACTTCCCAGCATTCCTTTTGTACATCTGTGAGCCTCAAGTTCCTCTAATTCATACCACGAATAATGCACTATGACAATGTTTGGAGGAACAATTTTTTTTTCCGGGAGGAATTCCAATTTGTATGTCGATGGAAAAACACCAGGAAGATTGACGATTGTTGTCTCTACTCTATGGCAATGAATCTTCTTACTTCTGAAATCTGTGATTGCCATGCCTGTCACTAGTGGATTCAAACCTTAACTTCATTGCATCAAACTGTGCACAAAAAAAGAAGAAAAAAACCATTTGTCCATCGGTGAGATTCTGGCTCCTCTCATTCATACCACAAACAATACACTACGACGATGATGGGAGGAACAATTTTTTTTTTCCGGGAGGAATTCCAATTTGTATGTCGATGGAAAAACACCAGGAAGATTGACGATTGTTGTCTCTACTCTATGGCAATGAATCTTCTTACTTCTGAAATCTGTGATTGCCATGCCTGTCACTAGTGGATTCAAACCTTAACTTCATTGCATCAAACTGTGCACAAAAAAAAGAAAAAAAACCATTTGTCCATCGGTGAGATTCTGGCTCCTCTCATTCATACCACAAACAATACACTACGACGATGATGGGAGGAACAATTTTTTTTTCCGGGAGGAATTCCAATTTGTATGTCGATGGAAAAACACCAGGAAGATTGACGATTGTTGTCTCTACTCTATGGCAATGAATCTTCTTACTTCTGAAATCTGTGATTGCCATGCCTGTCACTAGTGGATTCAAACCTTAACTTCATTGCATCAAACTGTGCACAAAAAAAGAAGAAAAAAACCATTTGTCCATCGGTGAGATTCTGGCTCCTCTCATTCATACCACAAACAATACACTACGACGATGATGGGAGGAACAATTTTTTTTTTCCGGAAAAAATTTCAGTTTGTGGATCGATGGGAAAAAAACAGGAACATTGGCATAGAGTAGAGATAACAATCGTCAATGAATCTTCTTATTCTAAAAACTATGATTGCAATCCTGTCAGTCCTGAAAATCTTAACTTCAATACATCAAACTGCTCACAAAAAGAAAGAAAGAAAGACAACTTTTATCCAACACTCTGAATTATGGCAGTTGAAGAAACAAGTAAATCATTAAATTATAACCGAAATCAGTGTTCTGTTCCGAAATGTGCTTGCCCGTGAGTGACAATTAACGAACATTCCACCGCGCGATTTCTATTCCAGTCAGGGGGTGATCGTGGGTGGTTGGCCGCGGGGCACCGACCCATCTTTTCCATTATCTCTCTCGTTCCTCCTCCCGACTTTCTCCTGCGGCCTTGCACGTCATAACGCTGCATTCTGTTTTTTGCAGAAAAACCGCTTGAATTTTTGAATTATTTCACCTTTCTTTTCCCTTTCTTTCTTTTTTTTTTTTACTCACTTCATTATTTTTTTATCTCTTTTATGATGTTCGTTGTTCATAAAATTCGTTGTAGTTAAGATTTTAAGTTTTTTTTTTTAGTGATTTTTCTTTTACTTTTTTCATATCTGTTATCTTTTCCTTTTATTAGAAATGCTAGAAATTCAGGAGAGGTTTCTGGGTTTTTCTTCTTTTCTTCCTCGGTTATGCGCGTGGGCTTCATATTTGGAATTTAAGCGCTATATAGCTTCATAAAATGAATGTCAAGGTTGCTTATCTGTTTTTTTTGAAGAATTACCAAGGCCCTACGGCTTGATAATAATCTATCTTGAATGCATAATGTTTGACTGCACCTGAGCTTTTTAATTAAAGTTTATATATATATGTGTGTGTGTGTGTGTGTGTGTGTGTGTGTGTGTGTGTGTGTGTGTGTGTGTGCGTGTGTGTGGTATATATATATATACACTGAAGTGACAAAAGTCATGGGATACCTCTTAATGTCGTGTCGGCCCTCCTTTCGCCCGGCGAAGTGCAGCAACTCGACGTGGCATGGACTCAACAAGTCGTTGGAAGTCTTTTGCAGGAATATTGAGCCATGCTGTCTCGATAGACGTCCATAATTGTGAAAGCGTTGATGGTGCAGGATTTTGGGCACGAACAGACCTCTCGATGATGTCCCATAAATGCTCGATGGGATTCATGTCGGGCAATCTAGGATCATTCGTTGGAATTGTCCAGAATGTTCTTCAAACCAATCGCGAACAGTTGTGGCCCGGTGACATGGCGCATTGTCATCCATAAAAATCCCATCGTTGTTTGGGTACATGAAGTCCATGAATGGCTGCAAGTGATCTCCAAGTAGCTGAACATAAGCATTTCCAGTCAATGTTCGGTCCAGTCACACCAGAGGACCAAGTCCATGCCATGAAAAAATAGCCCACACCATTACGGAGCCACCACCAGCTTGAACAGTGCCTTGCTGACAGTTTGGGTCCATGGCTTCGTGGGGCCTGCGCCACACTCGAACCCTACCATCAGCTCTTACCAACTGAAATCGTGACTCATCGGACCAGGCCACGGTTTTCCATTCATCTAGGGACCAACCGATATGCTCACGTGCCCACGAGAGTCGCTGCAAGCGATGTCGTTCTGTCAGGTAAGGCACTCGAGTCGATCTTCTGCTGGAATAGCCCAAGAAAGCCAAATTTCTCCGCACAGTTCTAACAGACAAGTCCCTTGTACGTCCCACATTGATTTCTGCGGTTATTTGACGCAGTGTTGCTTGTCTGTTAGAATTTACGACTCTTTGCAGACGTCGCCGGTCTCGGTCGACCACTGCGCTGTCCATGGTGGGATGTTATGCCTGAAATTTCATACTCTCGGCACACTCTTGACACAGTGGATCTGGGAATGTTGAATTCCCTAACGATTTCCGAAATGGCATGACCCATGCGTCTAGCTCCAACTAACATTCCGCGTTCAAAGTTTGTTAATTCCCGCCGTGCGGTCATCATCACGTCAAAACCTCTTCACATGAATAACTTGAACAGAAATGAAAGCTCTGCGAAAGCACTGCGCATTTATACCTGTTCTACGCGATGCTACTGCCATCTGAAAATTTGCATATTGCTATCCCATGACTTTTGTCACTTCAGTGTATAATTTGATATACTAAAATCACCTACATGTTAACACAAAAATTTAGTTAAATTTAAGCAGTACGAAAAATATTTTTTTTTAAAAATTAAACAAATACCTAATTGTAGAGCCTTGAATCTAATCTAAAAAATTTTATATATTGATCAATTATCAAAGAGAAATAAAACTTGCCAAAAAATATTGTTCGACACTAATTTGAATATTTTGGCTGTGTTTCAAAAAAAAAAATTAAAAAATTTTTTTTTCGTATTGTTTATTTTTAATTAAATTTTTGTGTTAACATGCAGGTGGTTTTAGTTTATCAAACTATGTGTGGCTTTACTAGCATTTACTAACAATGCATATTGGATTTATATTGGAGAAAATGTTTGCATTGCTAGGAGATTAAATATTAAAATTCATAATTTCATTAATTATTCAAAATAAATATGTACTTTAATTAATTTGAATCAATTAATTTGATAGAAGTATTACAATGCAATTATGCATTAATTATTCTTATGCAATAATGCAAGGATTACAATAGTTAGAAGAGGATGCAATTACAAGTTTGAGAATGAAGATGTATCTTAACGACATAGTTTTGCATTGTGTAATAGAGTAATCCAAGACTCATATCGTGCGGGAGAAATATTGGATTGACTAAGTCTACTGTTATTGCCCCAACTAAGTCTACTGTTATTGCCCCAACTAAGTCTACTGTTATCTTCTTCTTTTCTTATCCCACTTGGTAGACAGCAACATCTAGACCTAGTCCAAGAACCCCTGTGGTCTCATGGAAGTAGGGAAATGGGAAGCAGCTTCTGTTGTGATGAAGTACCCGTAGATAGAAGTCTGACATGGCTCCATGTCGCCGAAGAAGTAGGACAGTGTATACGGGAGGACTTTTTAGTGGGAACTACCCCGCATTTACGTATCGTAAACACCACAAATGAACCACGGCTGAACACCACAAACACCGTGGAATCTTCTCTTTCTTGAAAAAGTGTCTACAATATAGCCGCCTGTGGATTGAACCTCTGAATGTTGTGATTACACCATATGCCATGGCAGTAGTCGAACTCTTTATTTACTTGCAGGTAATCACTAATCAGTCATTTTCATTTTTGAACTATCAATTCTACAATCATCATGATAAGAACAATAATTTTAAAAAAATCAAACCTTTTATCAAAAGAGCAGAAATCAATGATTATTTTTTAGATTTTAATATAATGAACTCGTTAACCTTACGACCTCATTTTTTTAAAGGCATTTATGACGTTCACATATGCGTATTCGTATTCTTTCAGCATAGAGTGAAGTTGCTATCACAGATTAGCCAATTCCATACTGTTCCTCTATCTTAATGTTCTCATTGTTGGCTGGCAAAAAGATGATGAAGGTTAGTTTAAATATCATTTGGCGATGAAGTTGATATCTTTTGAATGCCTTGCTAATTCCCGATTGTAACAAATGGCACGTCCTATGATAAATTCTAACCATTTATGAAATAGCGAATAATTCTTTTAATTAAAAAGTTATTTCTTTTAAGTTTTAAAATTAATTAAAAAGTTAAAACTCCTTTTAATTAAGAGTTTCCATGTATAAAAAGTTAAAAGCAAATTTTAATTACGAAAATTGCTCTTTTTAAATTAAAAAAGAGTAATTTTTTAATTAAGTTATTTAATTAAATTTTTTAATTTAAAAAAAAAATTTTTTTTAGTTATTTAACTGATTTTTTTAATTCAAAATTTTCATTTCAGTATTCAATAAAAATATTAATTAAAAGGTTAAATTATGGATGTTTGTAGTGGTTCGGGATCAACTTTAAACTGTAGGTCCCGATTTAATATGATCTTAGAACGTTGGACGTAGGTCTGAAAACTCTACTCCATAATAGAAAAAATCTCCTGTCTAGAAATCTTCCAGCATGGGGCTTGGCTTACCATGGGGCTGTTGCACCACTGTTGATGATATGAATAAAAATGATAGCTCATGAATATCTTATTAAGAATTATTGTAAAAATTTCTTTAAGGACAAAACTAAAATGTTTGGACAAAACTAATCGGTGTTTACTTATCATTAGTGGCACAACAGCCCCATAGTGGGCCCGATCCGTATGCTTATTGGCAGATTTCGAAACAACAGATGTTTTCTTTTTACGGGGTAGTGTTGTCAGCACTACGGCCAAAAGTTGTATTAGACAGGGATCTACGGTTTAAACTAGATTCCCAGTCATTACAAACATCCCTGGCATTACCGGGACTCGAACGCGAAACCTGTAGCACCGAGCGCCAAAGCACTAATCAGGCTTCCGGTGTTTGCTAGATACTGTACATTAATCAATCCTTTAATCTCATATTCATTTATTCATAAATTTTTAATGCCTGTAAGATTAATTTTATTCATAATGTAACAGATGCAGCGGAAATAGCTAAGAATGAAAATATAGATACACATTACGATTATGTATAACATGCATTTGTGATTTCAAAAAATAAATAAATTTACTAATAAATTTAAATAAATGAATTTTCTTACTATAAATAAATTTACTACATTTGTGATTAGAAATTATAATTAATTTTAAACGAATTGAGTTGTTGCCTAGAAAAGTAAAGTCATTTCCATTTCCATTTTTTTTTTTTTTTTTGAAGCCCTGTGTGTCGCTAGATAAGCACATTTTATGTGCTCACTTACCTATTTTGCAATTAGAAATCAGCAATTTCTGTGTTTTTCTATTAACTGACTCAGCATGATTTTTATGCGAAGTCAATAACATAGTTCAAAGCCGTGTCAAAAATGAAGATAATACTGGTAAATTAAAAAGAGTTTAGATGTTAATAATAAGCCATGCATTATTCAGAGATTCTGTAGGAATCATTTAGAATAAAAAGTTTTAAAAAAAAGTCACTTTTTTTCCCAGCTGTTTTTCTTCAATACCTATTTGAAGGAACAGTTGGGAAAAAATGAGCCAATATTTTTAATCTCTCTTTTCCTACCATTTACGTAATTTTTCTATTCGCATACTTTCATACCATCTCATATAAACGCACATTTTTCAGCCAAGCATTTTTTCATTTAAATGCAAAGATAATGCTCGATTTCGTTACGTCTAATCTGTAATGTAAGGACGAATAGCCACGGGCCTTAGAGTAAGCATAAGCTACGCTAGGGCCGTGAGTGCATGAAAAGCCTGACATTTATTATTACAAAATAGAGTAAAATTTATTAATTCTGTATTTAATAAATTTAAATTACTAAAGGGATAAATTAAAAAAAATGTGTATCAAGATTTTGAAAGTATTCATTTAATAACGTATCACAAAATATGTCGCATCTGGTAGCAATAGAAATAGTTACTCGCAGGTAATCCCGATACTAGGGACTTCCCCAATTATTTGTCCGTGAATTGATATTTACAAAATAAAGAAATGGGAATTCCTGTTTGCCAAACATGTACCACTGAAACATTTTTAATTTCATTTGTTAGGGAATTCTCAGTTTTTGCTTCACTTTTATGCATGAAATAAAAGTCTTCTCCCATAAGGGAACTGGGTGATTTATTAATCATAAAAAATAATTTTATGTCTTCAAACTTTCTTGAAGTGTGCACTGCATTTATATTATTTGTAACAATTCCTGTGACTACGGCTAGTGCTGATTCTATCATTCTTGAAATTAAAACTGATATAAATTTATTTAAGAAATTCTATGGGGCAAGACAGATTACGCAATTTGGCTATTACATCCATCGAACATTCCATGGCCCGAAACTTGAACCTTTATGCTGTCATTGATTCTGTTGACGGTCAGAAAGCCCCTCCTCCCCCTGAAAAAAAATTTTAATAAATAAAATTATTACAAAAAAACCCCAATAATTTCAGTTTAATACCGTATTTAAATTGAAAGATCATAGTATCAACCAAGAATAATACATATTTTAGGTAGTACTTTCT
Organism: Caerostris darwini; assembly: GCA_021605075.1. Lineage (NCBI taxonomy): Eukaryota > Metazoa > Arthropoda > Arachnida > Araneae > Araneidae > Caerostris > Caerostris darwini. Next base: position 64,709 of record BPLQ01007125.1, read on the forward strand.
TAAAAAGAAGTGCAATCTAGTTTGCATTGAGAGAGACCCCATTCGAAAAATTGGCCCCGGGCCTCAGATGGTATAGTTACGCCACTGACTTGAAACGTAAAAAGAAAGAAAAAAAAGGACTCTAATGTTTTTTAACTGCAAATTTTTTAGGTATGCATTGCATTTGTCTCATCATTTTGTAGAAATTTGTCTCTGCTTTGAAATATCTGTAAAATGTATTGCAGGTATAAGAATGCCGTAGATCATCCATGTTGGAACTGTGCTTAGATTGTGTGATTGGTAGTATGATTCAGTATTACTTGCTCCCAACATCCTCAAGAAACAAGTAATATATATAAAAAAAATTTTAAAGTCAATTTTTATTTTTTTTTTTCACTATACTGCAGAAAGTCCTTTATAAATAATTTTCATTCATTTTTTTAAGTTTATCCGGCGCCATCTATTAGTAGATATATGCAACTTAAATCTAAAAAAAACTAAAATTAATTAATTAAATTTAATGAATGAATTAATATTTGAAAAAACTGTTAGCATCAATAGCAATTTAATTAATAAATTTATATTTAAATAAAAACTGTATTAACATCCAGTGTCATCCACTACAAGTTAAAAAAAAATGTATCTGAACTTGAGTGTATGAATAAAAAGTATTTTATGAACGATTGAAAATTTGAACAAGATATATATAGGGAGAGTGTGAGCTAATAGAAGGAATTGAAACAAGAGCTGAAATCGTTGGAAATAACATGTGCATCAAATTGTGAGCAACAAATTCATATCATAAAACTATGCTTTAAGATGGGATCAATAGAAAAGTTACGTAATTGGTAGAAAAACGTAAATTGTGGTACCGATTTTTGTATGTAATTAACTGAAGAAAAAAAAATATGAGAAGACAGTTGCTTATTAATACTTTAAAAAAAATTTGCAGTAAAGGCTCAATACCTTATATGTGAAAGTTCTAAAGGTTATTTAAGAAAAATGACTCATATTCGTATCAAAATTAAGGAAAACAAGCACACTACTCTTAGAATCATATTAGACCGGGACCAAAGGTTTAAATTGGATTCCGAAACACTGCAAACACCCATGGGGACGCTGGGACTCGAACCCGAAACCTGTGACACCGAGCTCTAGTCACTCGGCCATCATGCCCAAATAAATCGGGACAACTTTCCAAAATTAAAAAAAAATGTCAAACATTTAAATTTTTAAATTATTTAATATATATTAATATATTATTAATATAACTAATAAAGATATTAATTAATTTATATAATAATTTTAATTCCTGTAAAAATTGTCTGAATGAATTAATTAAAAATCATTAATAATGAATTTGAATCAGTTAAAATTTGTCAATTATAATAAAGTTAAATTTTATGTTCAGTCTTTACTTCTCACTATTTCTTCTTTATTTTTCATCAATTACATAATTCACATTAAACAAAGGCAAATGTCTCAGACGGAGCATTGAATTACAATTTATTTTTTATAAAATATATACATAAGATTAAAGGAATCTTTTTAAAAATCACTTTATTTTCTGAAGAAATATGAAACAACATTTTAAAAAAAGATTCAATTACTTTTATTGTCATTAATAAATTGAAAGTATAAGGAACTAAATAGTGATAGCAACATGAAAATTGCATTTTTGCAATGATATTCTGAAATACTGTACTGGAAATATTTAAAAAAAAAAACATTATTTAACCAAGATTTGAAGCGATAAATATATATAGTCGTCGTCTTATCGGTCATCGATTTATCCCAATCGATTAGCAGGTGAATCTACACAATCTAGATTTTACTTTATTTTTTCTTTTATGGATTAAACATTCTTAGGAAGCCGTACATCTAAGAATTCATTGTTTATGCAAGATGTTCTAACCCATAAAGAGGTAGGGCATCGATACATTTAATCTAACTTAGTTCGAAGTTATTGAACTTAATGATTTATATCAGTTACTAATTTAAAAAAGAACTATAAAAATACTTTTTCGAATCAGACGTTTTGTCTTTGCAGGAGTTTTTTCATGTAATTGTTCTTTTTATGACTTTTACGTCTGAAGGAATCGTAAAACAAATTTCTGTTACAAATTTTGATGTGTTAAAAATAAAATTATATGTGTGTGATTTATCTACTTTGGGGCCTGATGGAAGAGTGACTAGCGCTCGGTGCCACAGGTTTCGGGTTTGAATCCCGGCTGTGCTATGTATGTTTGCAATGGTTCAGAATCCACTTTAAACCGTAGGATCCGGTCTAATACGACTCTGCGGTGTCATAATTGTTTGCAGTGGTTGTGAATTCATTTTAAACCGTAGGTCCCGGTTTAATACGACTGGGCGTTCGGCTGACAACCCTACCCCGTAAAAAGGCAGCGTTTTTTGTTTTGAAATCTGCCAGCAGGCAGACGGCCTTGGCTCACCATGGAGCTGTTGAGCCAATGATGATGATAAATTTATACTTTTTAATTAAGTAGCTAGGAGGATAATTTTTAAAAGTTAATCATAAAAAATTGTAACCAAACTGATAAAACATGAAAAAAAAAAATATATATATATATACCCAAAACCATCTTCAACAAAAAATTAAATAGTTGCAGTATACCAAAAGCCGCATTGATTTAAAGTATATAGATGTAAATATATCATTGAAATTGGTGTAATTAATTCGTTTCTTATTTTTGCGGCCACTTTTTCTATTGCTTTGCAAAACAAACTTTTAATTTAAACATATTGAAGACAAAACATCTTTTCTTGCCTACTGATTCGCATGTTTCAAATTTAACCCTTGTCAGCACACAAACCGCAATTGGAATGAATGAAGAAAAGATAGACCTCATTCCTGTGCATTTCGTTTCTTTTAACATATTTTAAAAATTGATTTAATAAATATTATGAAGGATATTTATATTACGAGACAGGTTTCAATTAAAAAAACTGGTTGATTATAAAAAAAAATAATAAAAAATAGAGTGGTTCCATTTGCCTATATACAATGATCAGTAATCCTTCATTCATGTATATTTATTTTTAATATCACTTGATAAATATTTCATATGAATTAAATTCCAGTTCAGCACTAATGGCTGTAATATTTTCCTGCCAATAAAAAATAGTAAAGAGCGAGGAAAATGGGGTAGACACTGGGGGCAATGTCGACTCTATAAATTGGAATCATCTACGCAAGACAGGGAACTATATCATTACTGTACTTTTCCTTCACTCACTATTTTCGTAAACGGCGCACAATCAGCGATTTCTCTAATATAATGCCCGATCACTGATTTCTCCAACATAATTGAAAAATTAAGGAACTAACTATTAATAGCAATATGAATGCGTTTAAAGAAATAGTTTATTGTTTACAATACGTTTAAATAGAAATAGAATACAGAATATACAGAAATAATTTATAGTTTACAGAACTGGAATCACTTCATATTTAATGAGACATTGTAAAAATGTATATACATGCATTTTTAGTTGTACATGCATTTTGTATGTTGTCGTCATATCACTCATAGAAGGAGGGAAGAGGGGTGCAGCTTCTGTTTTTGATGGAACACCCGCAGGTAGACGTCCGAATTTTGCTCTGTGTAGCTGAAGAATGAGGGCAGGACTTTAAGGAAAGACTACATTGCATTTGCATATCGTGTGGTAGGAGACCCGGAAAAATCCCACTAGGTAGTCCGACACACGAGGCAAGATACTGAACATCAGAAACAACCAATGTATATATATATATTCTTCTTCATTGGCGCAACAGCCCCATGGTGGGCGTAAACCGTCCGCCTACTGGCAAATTTCGTGACAGGAGATGTTTTCTTTTTACGGGGTAGGATTGCCATCTCTACACCCAACATTCATATTAGATCGGGATCTACAATTTAAAGTGGATTCCAAACCACTATAAACATCTATGGCATCACTGGGACTCGAATCCAAAACCTGTGATACCAAGCTCCAGAGCGCGAGATACTCGATATATATGCGAAAGTTAATTTATGTTTCTTTTACATATTTCTAAAATTCATAAATTGTATTTTTTCAAATATATATTATATTATAATATGAACGTTAAAAATTATATAATAATAGTAATAATATATAATATAATATAATGTTTGATATATAATTATTATAATATAAATATATATTATATTAACATTAATATATATATAATCGATTATGAGCTTTTGAAATATGGAACAGAAACTTTAGTTAGCGTTTAATAAATCTAAACATGATTCAGTTTGTATTAAAACAGATTAATCATATAAGAAACAGTATTGATGTTTATTGATAAGCAAACAATTTTAATAAAATTTTTGTAATAAATGTTAAATTTGTATATTTTAAAATAATAATAAATTCTCCTTTTTTAATTTGTGAAGAGAATTCAATGCATAGGAACAAAAAAATACAGAGTTAATAAAAATATTTTCAATGGAATATTCATTAAAATTCGTCTACTTATTTAAATTACCTTGGTTGTGTTTTGTAATTTGCAACATTTTTCACTGATGCGTGCTTTTATTTATCTCATGATTTTTAGACAAATATCGCTTTCACCCAAAATAGATCGAAAAACAATTCTGATTAGCCATGAGACTGAACACAAAAAAGAACAGGTTTTGTCAGTTCGGAAAAAAACCACTACAAACTTCCAAATCGGTGGCTTGGCAGCCTAACTGTAACAACAAGTCCTGATATGTAATGACATATCATCGCTAGGGTTTGCTGAGTTGAATTTTTAACATGCTACTTGATACCGAGAATGTCGAAAAGACTTATGTCACAAAACAAGGAAACACTTGATATAGGTGCAGAAAAAGTCTCTCCCCTGCCCTTTCTTTCTTCTTATTATTTTTTTTTTTCCTACTTGCGATGGGAAAATAGCCTCGCGGGTATCAGACGGATTACGTATCTCACAACGGGAGGGGAGAAATACCTGGAGATCGTTATCTATCTCCATGTAAGATATCACTACATAAGTAAAAATCTGTTAAATAAAAAAAAAAAATTGTGACAGGAATGAAAATTCGATAACAGCGAAAAGAAATGTTTTATGTTTTTTCTTAGCCATGAAATGTCTACAAAGCTAATGACAAAGGAGATAATGATTAGTATAGATTGTAGACTGTAGATTTTTATTGTAGCGTTAGATTGTGATTTGTGTGTAATGTTTGTTATGTTTCAGGGCTAAACGGCATAAAATTATTACTTGGTATTGACTAATAAAACAATTAGCCTCACAGGTAACTGTAACTGTCAGGTGTGGATCTGACCTAATTTTGAATCATATTAAATATTTTAAAGAAAATTGTACTTTGTATTTTAATGAGATACAGTTATTGATCATTAATTTAACTTTTAACTTATTTTAATTATTTATAATAAGTTATTATTTTATAAAAATAGTAAAATGGAATATTTTCTTTTTCTGTTATACAAGGTGATTATAATTAAAGTCCCATTTTTAAAACGCTGTGAAAAAGAACCATTCGTCACAATGAATTCAAATTTGAACTGAAGATACTTGAAGAAGGGGGAAACGGTATGGCATCCAAAAAAAGTTTCATCGATTTTTCACATCTAATTGGGTATGACCTTGCCGTGGCGGATGGGCTTTCCACTAGCAGTGTCACAACTGTTGAATCACTTGAAAGTCATTTTTTCCGTCAAAGAACCGAAACAATCAAGCACATCGAACACTACAGTTGGTTTAATGTGCAACTCATGCCAAATACGTTGTCATTTCGATTCAAAATATCACTGGCAATCGAATTCCCTTTCTTTATGTCACTTGCAGCGCCATCTATTAATACACTTTGGAACTCTTTTTGATGCCATACCGTTTTCCCCTTCTCCAAATATCTTCAGTTCAAATTTGAATTCATTGTGACGAGTGCTTCTTTTTTTACAGCAGTTTGAAACTAATTTAATTATAATCACCCTGTATATATCAATATATTTTGTTTTATATTGATGAATTCATTTATTGTTGTTTTTGCCATATAATCAAAATTAAAACATACAATAATTTTTTTTAAAAATACTATCAAGGTATTAAATGTTTTCGAAATTCACAGAAACATTATGCATCGCGTTTTATAGCTACATTTTGTTAAAAATTAATAAACAAAATTTTTTTTTTTAAACCAACAAACATGAAATCTATTGATTCGGTGTTTTTTTTTTTTTTTTTTTTTTTTTTTTTTTTTTCCAAATGTATAAATGTATTTATTTTATTTGTAATCCTAAATACATTTTATTTGTAAAAAACCAAATGTATTTAGGATTATATTCTTTTCAGAAATACGCAACAAAATCCAATTTAAACATGTTTGCTTTCATATGACTTAAGTAAATGTATTACTTATTTTACTTATTCGACTATTTGTTTTGGTTCTGCGGTCATTTTTTTAACACGCTTTAGGCTAATTAGGCCTGGACCTACAGTTTAACGTGAATTATTAACAAGCATCCATGCCACCGCCAGAACGTATTTGACGTGTGTTTCCATGAAAACGTATGCACATTTTAAATGCATTGATTCTGTAATTTCCCTTAAGAATGTATTTGACGTGTGTTTTCATGAAAACATACGCACATTTTAAATGCATTCATTCTATAATTTCTTTTAAGAATGTATCTATGCTGTTGCTCAAAATCAAATCCAGTGGGGCCATGGATGTTTGCAGTGGTTCGGAATCCACTTTAAACCGTAAGTCCCGGTCTAATAAGGATGTAGAGTATTGTGCGTAGTGCTGACAGCCCTACCCCGTAAAAAGAAAGCATCTTCTGTCTAGAAATCTGCCAGCAGACAGATGGCTTTGGCCCACCATAGGACTGTTGCGCCACTGATGATGATGATGATGATGATAAAGATACAACTGTTTATATAAATGAAACGAAAAGTATAAACTGTTAATATTTTATAAAAATAATAAAATGAGATTCCATTAATATAATGAAAATTTAATAATTAATTTGATTACGTTATTGTTTAAAAAAAATAATGTACTACATTCCAATATATGTAAATTTTTTGTTCAAAATACTTACTACATTTTCCCATTCATAAATACTTAACAACGAGATGTCTCGTTTGAAAATATTGGCGATTATTTTGGCGCCATTGTAAAATCTCGGCAACCCCTCTTAGACGAGTGTCAATAATACGGCGCCGGAGTCTTATTTTATGGAGATATCTTGCTCAGCATTGTGGGTAATGATGTCAGAAATTTTTATTTTGACAGGGAGGGGATCCACGAAAGGGGCCGACTGCCAACCCCCCATCTTCAATTTCTGTGAAGACAACCGTGTGAATTCATTATTTGCTGATTAAGCTCAGCAATTCAGTAAGGAAAAAAAAAAAAAAAGAATTCTATTTCTCTTGAATTAATATTATCACCCTGCTTTGGCCGGCAGGTACGGATCTACTAAGCACTAAGTTGTGTACTCGAAACCTCTCCCCCCCCTTATCGTGCGCTCGTGGAATATCAATTAGGAAGCAGAAAAGGAAAAGGCGAAAATTAAAGCACCAGGGCACACTTTTGATTACGCCGATATATAAAAGTATAATAGGTATACTGTATCGTTTCATTCATGGCTTGTTAGTGGTTCGGTTTCAATGGAGGATATTTCCACAACCTTGATAAATAGTTGAATTTACCTTAAGTTTAAAACTTGAATTTTGATTTTTCGCAGTTATTTTCAAATAACTGCGAAAAACTAATTATTCTTCAGAAAAATATTGAAATGCATCAGTGTCTTGATTCATAGATCTCTTTAAAAAATTGTTTAAATTTTTGTATTTTCATTGGGCAGACCACAGAGTTTCCGTGCTAAAGGTACCTGGTTCGACATCTGATGATCGAACTCGAATCCGAAGATAAAGTATCTGTGTCATGATTGGGCTGCAGAGCCACAATATCGCCGGTTAACAGTTGTGGATGCAGAATAACGTTTACAATTGTGAGTGCAGCATAACGTTTACAGTTTCACAGTTGTGAGTGCAGAATAACGTTTACAGTTACAGTTTCAGTTACAGTTTACAGTTTCACAGTTGTGAGTGCAGAATAACGTTTACAGTTGTACTCGAAACTTCCCCCCTCCCCCTTATCGTTCACTCATGGACTATGAATGAGAAAGTAGTAAAGGAAAAGGCTAAAATTAAAGCATCAGGGCACACTTTTGATTACCGTGGCCGCTGATGTTGCCGATAAATAAAAGCGTTATAGGTACTGTATATAGCGTATAGGTACTCATTCATGGCTTGTTAGTGGTTCCATTTCGTGGAACAACCTTGATGCATAACTGAATTTGCCTTAAAATTTATAACTTGACTTTTAATTTCTTATAACTGTGAAAAATTAACTACGTTTTCCTTTGAAAAATGCTGTCTAGCGACTAAGTGGCTAGCTCTTTGGTACCACAGGCTTCAGGTTCAATTCCAGGCGGTGGCATGGATGTTTGTGAGTGGTTCGGAATCCACTTTAAACTGTAGGTCCCGGTCTAATTCGCCTAAAGTGTGGGAAAAAGATAGTAGAGCGACAAATCAAATCTTAGAAAAATTCTGAACTAGTGACGTGATTCATAGGTCTCTTTACAAAATATTTTAAATTTTATATTTTATTAATTGGATCGGAACGGCCTATTGGACGGATCGCAGAATTGCCATGCTAAAGGAACTGGGTTCGAAACCTGATGACCGAACTAGAATCCAAAGCTCAAGTATCTATGTCATGATTGAGCATGCTAAATCTACATTTCCACATGCCATTCGCTGAGGTATCCGCTTAGAGTTGTGAGTGCAGAATAACGTTTACAGTTTTGAATACAGAATAACGTTTACATTTTACAGTTTTGTGTGCAGAATAACATTTACAGTTTTACAGTTCTGGTTTGGTTTAGTTTGTCGCTCTATGATCATCTTGTGCACACTTAGGCTAAATAGACCGGGACTTACAGTTTAACACGGATTCCGAACCACCAACAAACATCAATTCCACTGCCAGGATTCGAACCTGAAGCTTTCGGTACTAACGACCAGAGCGCTAGCCATTTACAGTTCTGAGGGCAGAATAACATTTACAGTTTTGCAATTGTGGATGCAAAATAATGTTTACAGTTTTATAGTGAATAGGCCTGATTGGCCGAGTGGTTAGCGCTCTGGCGCTCGGTAGCAAAAGTATCGGGCTCAAATCCCGGCGTTGCCATGAGTGTTTGTAGTGGTTCGGAATCCATTTTAAAACCGTAGGTCCCGTTCCTAATAGGATCGTAGAGCGCTGTGGGGGCATTGTTACTCCGCGTCCGTGGCGTATCTTCAAGTTACACGCGCTTCTTGGGTAGTGCAAAGTGAGTAACATCGGTGCAGCCTTTATGCCATAAAAGATCACGATCTATTTGCCAGCTGCATTAGGAGAAAAAAAAAATTTATAGTGAGTGCTGAATACCTTTTATAGTCTTAAGTATGGAATAACGTTTACAGTTTTATAGTCTTAAGTATGGAATAACGTTTACAGTTTTATAGTCTTAAGTGTGGAATAACGTTTACAGTTTTATAGTCTTAAGTATGGAATAACGTTTACAGTTTTATAGTCTTAAGTGTGGAATAACGTTTACAGTTTTATAGTCTTAAGTATGGAATAACGTTTACAGTTTTATAGTCTTAAGTACGGAATAACGTTTACAGTTTTGAGTACAGAATAACGTTTACAGTATTATAGTTTTAAGTGCGGAATAACGTTTACAGTTTGGGAGTTGTGGATGCAGAATAGCGTTTAAGGTTCTACAGTTTTCAGTACAGAATAAAGTTTATAGTTTTGAGTGCCGAATAACGTTTAGTTTTACAGTTTTGAGTAGAGAATAACGTTTACGGTTTTACAGTTGTGGATGCAGAATAACATTTACAGTTTTGCAGTTGGGAGTGCAGAATAGTGTTTAAACTTATGGGAAGGAATAACATGTAATTTGCAAAAACTCTGCCGTTTCCTAGTGGCAAAATGACTTCAGGTCCAAGTGCTGCCATTGTAACATTGCGAGATTCCTGTCGTGGCCCACTGGTGATACGCACAATCTAACATGGACGAAGGCGCGAAATTGACGGATGTGGGCGTTTCAAGCGATGTTTTTAGAAATGACGGCGATCATGAAAACGTGTGCGACTGTCTCGTTTCGGCAGTCAGACATTTTGGTGGGAGTTTCTTCTTTATGTTACGCAAATGCGGAGCAGATATCCATCTCGACTTGCAATAGATACTGGTATCTTGAAGCGTTATCAGGAACACTGATTTTCTGTAAATAAATAAAATTTAAAAAAAATTATTAACAAAAATAATTAAAGTTCTGTAAATTGGGTACAATGAAAAACAACAAAAATTATGCTAAGGAGAAAGCGGCGTGATTGGCCAGCGCTCTGGTCTTCGGTGCTTCAGGTTCGAATCTTGGAGATGGTATGTATGTTTGTGGTTCGGAATCCACGTTAAATTATGAGTTCCAATTTAATTAATCTAATGTGTACAAAAAAAAAAAGTGCCCGTATAAAGACCAGCCGAACTAAACTATAATTACAAAACTATTGGAAGAATATTATTAAAGAAAAAGAACAGTTAGAACAAGAGAATAATCATATCATAACTTGAATTAACTTGAATTCATATTTAACTTGAATTATAAAAACATCTTAATTTTTCAAACAATGTCACAATAATGCATGTATGTAATATCTCATTTATTTGTAATTTTATGTTTTATTCTCTTTTTTTATAATGTGTTTGAAATTTCAAAAGTGTAATTATATGTAAATGACGAACTATGTTGCTAAAAATTTGATTTGAAAAAATTGATATGTCTCAAAACTAAATATTCGTTATCTTGTTTTTAATTTCAAAAAAAAGTTCAAATTTAAATGTTGTAATATTTGTTGTTAATTTCAAAAAAAAGTTCAAATTTAAATGTTGAATTGTTACTTGTTTAAATTTTCAAATTTGTGATAATTTTTAAAAAAATGTTCTAAAATCTTGATATATATATATTTTGAGAAAAACTCTTTAAGGTATTACGCAAATTGTTTGAAAGATTTTTACCCATAAAATTAAAATGGGCATAGTTTTCAGGGCTAGGTTTTTCGTGTCTTTAACCACTTTTAATTTGCGACTAATTCACGAGCTCTTTTATACATAATATTTATTTATATTTTTCTTCTTTTAAAAGTAACTACGAATCCGTTTTAGCAAAAAAAGGAACCTATATTAAATTGAAAATGACAGTTGTTGTAATAGTATATATGTTTTTAAATTACGCAAAGCATCTAGTTAAAATAAATAAATGAGTAATTATTAAATAATTTTACAGTTATCCTATATATCAGCTCAGCCAATTGCATTTGTAGTTCTTTAATTTAGCTATTTTTAATTTGAGCTAAATCAAGAAGTAAAAACAATTTGATGAGTGGCATTCTTAATAGTTCAAATATTATTTATTATTATTCAAATAATATTTAATGTACCTCTAAAACTATAAAATATAAAGTCAAATTCTTTCTTAGGATTTATAGTGTTTTTATTTGGTGCATAACTGGACATCATGTAAAACTTATCCTTTTTTTATAAGATAAAACTATAATTTTTGATAATTAATTCGTTATAAATTAAAATTAAAGCTCCTAGTATTTAAAAATGATTTGTTTTCATGTAGTGAAATATAATAACTTTCAAAAGTTGTTGTAAGTAAAGTACAAGTAAGAATTGTTTTCAGAAAAATTTTTAATAGTTTAAATTGTTCTTTCAAATAGTTTTTAATTATTTTTCATTTATTTATTTATGTTCCGTTTATTTTTTATTAATATTTAACTGCTGCTATATTAAATAATTATATGTATTATAATTATATATAATATTTTTTTTTAAAAATTCGATTTTTTTTTTAAATTTTTATATTAAACATCTGAAACCCTGATTCACGACTGAAAACCACTATTTCCAAATCTTTCGGGAAAAATCCTTTATTATTTATCCATCATTTTTTTCTCTTTGCTATTTCTCACTTTTCAGGGCTTTCTTTGATAATTTCTCTGTTATATATACTATTTTGAAATGTTTACCAAACTATTTCAATGATAAATTCCTTCCAGGAAAACATTTAGCTTTAGAAAGTATATTCCTGGTTTTAAAATTATAAAGTTGAGTAAATTTTTATTGTATGTATTTTATTGCAACCTTTCCTTATTCAGTAGTTATTTATTTAAATCTAATAATTAATGTTGTATATTTCTGTGTATAAGCCGAGGAACTTATAGAGCTTTTTAAAGATAAAATATAGTGGTCGGTTTATATGTGAATCCGCTCATGTCGCAAAAAAAATGTTGGTATTTTTCTATTAGCAGATGATAAATCTTCAAATGTCGAGAATAAATCCCGTTTATATTTCTTTAAGTTGGAAAAAAAATTATTGGCGAGAAATACAACTGATTTTAAATGAAATGAGTTTTGTGTTTTATGAAAATGAGGATTTATTTATTTTATAAAGAAAATATTTATATTGTCGGTTTGTTGCATCGTCGCCGAAACGAAAATTCTGATAGCGAAATTAGCGCCCAGCTATCAGAAAAATACCAAAACATAGACGGTAAATAATAATAAAATACTGTAAATAATGCAGTTTACTTAACTATAACTTTTTCATTTAAATAAAGTTGGGGTTCTTTTTTTTTTTTTTTTTTTTTTTCCTTGCCATTTCAAAACACAATAAATAATTTTAATGATGTGATATAGAAATTGACTGACTTAGAAATTGTTTATTAAGTAAGAAGAAAATCATTTCTAAGCTAAAAAATGTACATCTGACACGGTGGACGAATGCTTTAGTACGGCTTGCTTACAATAGATTTATTGTTTTAAGTCGGTTATCGTTAATAAATGATAGTTATTTATTTTTATTAGATGTACCCCAGATTTAGAGTTAGCGAAATTTTTAGGTTGAAAAAAAATTTACTGGTTTAAATGTACAGTCGAGAATACCAAAGATTTAAAGCTGGCGAAATTATATTTAAAAAATATATTTTTAGTCTTCTTTTAAGAGGTTCACCCAAGGAGTTTCTTAGGGCCATGTGTGTGACTTTTTTACAGGCGGATATCTCCATCCATAAATAAATTTATACTCAAAAAAGCAAGGAAAAAAAAAAGATATTAAAACATCTTAAAATATTTTAATGGCACCGTTTTTCCAACTTGTTCAGGTGTGCATTTAAATAGATTAGATCCAAAACAAAACAAATCTTTCTTTTCGTTAGAACAAAAATAAGTAAAGAGTGGAAAATTGTTTTAAGGCACTTATTCTTTTCTGGGTAGTATGAATTCCATTTTTTTTTTTCTCTCGCTCTGCGGAATGGATGGTATATTTAGCCAGGGATGAGCGAAAAGTCGTAAATTACGTTGCGTCTTGTACCCTGTCTGTGCTTTTAGTTCGACCCCACTCCGCCTCGAATATCACTCGTTGCGTTGAAATTCGAATAAACACTTTTTTCGTCGCCCCAAAGAAGTGTTGATAAACACTTGATTCAGGTAGAACAAATTATTATTCTTTTTTTTTCCCTGGAAGCTTTTTTTTTTTCTTTCCTGCATTAGTTTGTTGAAAATATTCCAAAATTCTAGTGCTTGGAGGATTTTGAAGCTAATTCTTGTGGGCAATTTATTGACTAATTTTCATGACATGCTAATTTAAAAAAAACTACGCACCATATCTGTCATCGCTCAAATTCACTGCTCTTTGTTATGCTATATGATCTAGAGTCAATAAATGCTATTTGAAAGGGTTTGGTTTGTCACTCTACGGTCATTTTGTGCACACTTTGGGCTAATTAGATTGGGACCTATTACTGTGCCCAAAAAGTAAGACCAATTATATTGTTTTTTCAAAAACTCTTTATTTATTCTTCCAAATTTATTTCATCGCCTTCAAAGTAATCCCCTCCGGACGCAATGCACTCATGCCAACCTTTTTTTCTCAATCATCAATGCATGCTAAAAAATCATCGACAGGGATGGCCTTCACAGCGCGCGGAGATTCACGTTGAATCTCTTCAACCGACTCAAAACGGTGTACCCGGAGTGGTCTTTTGAGTTTAGGGAATAGCCAGAAGTCGAACGGTGTGAATACGGTGGTTGTGGAACGATATGGATTTCGTTTTTAGCGAAAACGTCACAAAGAATCAATATAGTGCGAGCTAGCCCCTTATCGTGATGCAAAAACCGAGAGTTGTCTTTCCATAAATGTGGCCTCTATACGTTTCCGCAAATAAAATTGAATGCAAGTTCTTTGATCAATTAATTCAGACATTTCAAAAATCGCCGGAATCAGTTTTACAAAGCCTCATACAAAGCCGAGCGTAATGCAAACACTAATGAATATTTTGATCGTCAAATTTCAAACAGATGTCAAGGACAGTGCCAGCAACCTAAAAAAGAAAAAAAAATTGAAATCCCATAATCCCCGTAAATTGAAAATTGGTCTGACTTTTTGGACACAGTAGTACAGTTTAACGTGTATTCCGAATCACTCACAACCATCCATGCCACCGCCAAGATCCGAACCTGAAGCCTGTGGTACCAAAGGCTTCAGGCCAATTAGCCATTAGACCGCCTATTTAAAAGGAACGTCGTAAAATGACATTATCTGCGTTCTCACTCTGAATGAAATGTTGTAAAAATTGTACGTAGGATAGAATATTAAAACTTTTTTTCGAAAATTTTCTTTGAATAAGAAATGAACGAGATTTTAATTAATGTGGGAAAAAAAAATGTGCATAGTTTTACAGTATAGCTTTTTACCTGAAAAGCAATTCAGATTTTTTATATATATACATATATTTTTCAGAACTAGATTCTGACCTAAAAAAAAATATTTTCGATTAAATAAAAACTTTTTTCAAATATAATTCTCAAAAGTTTTCTTCTTCTTTTAGACAAAGTTTTACGGAATAAAAATGAAAATAGAGTAAGCAGTGAAGGGGAAAATGCTATTTTTTAAAATGTTTATCAAACTCTTTTGCTCGTTCCAGTTAAAAGCAAATGTTAAATTTAAATAACCTTCGTCTATTTTCTTAACATTCGAGGAACTCTCCTTGGAACATGTTTTTCTTTGATAAATTTTCGGAGGAAATAAATTCCTAAATAAATTCCCCCTCCCTTGATACAGAATAATAAAAATGCGTTACTGACGAGTGACTTAAATCAACGCTTTATGAGCGTTCGTTTTTATATTAACGTTTTATGAGTTATTCTTCTATAAAGTAAATATACAAGTAGCTCGTTGCGTTCGAATGACAATATATATGTATAATATGATATGAATGATTATTATTTATATATTTATATACATAATATGAATGATTTTTTTTTTATAATTTTATTAGAATAACTTGAAGAAATCGCTCCTTGTTCTTTAATGTGATGTGAAAACGATTTTTAGTAAAAGATGGATATCCTAGAAATTATTCTTTTTAATGAAGATTATTAGCAATGTTTAAATAAATCTCAATATGCACATGTATTTTAGTATTAAAGCAAATTTACTATCAAATTTATTCAAATGAATTTAAATTATTTACAGACTGTTCGGAAAAAATCATTTATAAAATTACTGAGAAAAATTCAGTGAAATCACTTCATTTCAAAAGCTATTTTTACGACTTATCGTTCTTAGAATAATGGCTTTTTAAATTCTAATTTTGTAAAATAAATTTTGTTTAGTTACACATGATTATGATTATTGCAGGTTTCGGTTACAATTTAAAAGCAGATATCGGTTGTTAACAATGTATTATTATTAATTATTATTTAATAAAATTTAATGTATTATTAAATTATGTATTAAATATAATACATCTAATAATTAATTTACATACTTTATTAAATTTTATATATTAAATTTTGTTTTCATTTAATATAATTAGTAAATGCATTATTTAATATATTTTCTAAATATATTAATTTTTTTTACAATGCTAAATCATTTCCTTGTCTAACACGACATTCTAATAATTTCATTCCCATACCTATTAATTTTTGTCATTTATCATGTATGTTTCGATTTATATATATATATATATATATATATATATATATATATATATATAGTTCTTCAATAGAAAATAAAAAATATTTCGTTTTTCAGAAATATAAATATAGAAAAAAAATTCTAAATTTTGTTCTAAAATATGTTTTTCAGTGCAATTAGTAATTATAATTCAGCTTTAATAAATCTTAATATTCAGCTCTATTGTCCTGTTAATAAATTTTTGGTAATTAATTTTTTCTGAGGTTTTTCGTTATTCGTCCTGATTTGCATTTGTAATATATACGTACCATTTAGATTTATTTCTTTATTTTTCATTATTATTCTTCCTTATTTTTCCCTAATTTTTAATAATTAATTGTTTCGTTATTCCTCATGATTTACATTTGTCAAAAATATACAGATATATATATACATGTGTATCATTTAAATTTTTTCTTATTTTCCCTATTTCTTTATATTTCCTATTATTTTCTTATTTTTCTTAATTATCTTCCTTATTTTTCCCTAATTTTTGATAATTAAGTTTATCGAAGGTTTATCGTTATTCGTCATGATTTGCATTCGTATAATATATATACCATTTAGATTTTTTCATATTTACCCTATTTCTCTTCCGACCTTACTTTTAATTTTCACTAACAACAATACTTTATGTTGGACGATAGATTTTTTGAGGTTTAGAAAGCATCAACACATTTCATTTCATTATTGTTATAACGTGTGAACATGGTGTTGTCCTGGTTAGAGGTCTATGGCATCTCCAAAAAAGTGGAAGCTATAAAATAAAAAATAAGATTATAAGTTGTTATTTAAAATAGAATAATCTTCTCACGCAACACGAGAAACTTTTATTTATTTTATTTAAAACATACCCTGATTTTCATGTGATTTTATTTATGCGTGTTTTAAAACTGGCATGAAACTTATGCTGCCAAATATAACAATTGACCCATATCAAGTGACGTGCTCTATAGTTCATTTTGAATTGTCTGGTTTATAAACAGACTATTGTTTTCAATATCCTCAAAATAGTGTCTAAGAATTTAATCAATTCCTTCTATTACACTCCCACTCTCCCTATATATATCTTGTTCAAATTTTCAATCGTTCATCAAATACTTCTTATTCATCCACTCAAGTTCAAATACATTTTTTTTTTTTTTTTTTTTTTTTTTTGAACTTGTAGTGGATGACACTGGATGTTAATACAGTTTTTTCATATTTTAATTCAGTAATTAAATTTTATTAATTAATTTTAGTTTTTTATAGATTTAAGTTGCTTGTATTTAATAATAGATGGCGTCAGATGTAAAAGCAAAATTTCAATTTAGTGAAATAGTGAAAAAAAAGTAGAAATTGACTTAAAAAAAAATTTTTTTTTTATATTACTTTTTTATTTTTATGTTTATAATAGTTAATTTAACCATCGCTTAACAGACTTTTCTGCCTGAATTTGATAGTGCGTCTTGTTGTATTTGAACAATTGCTTCTTCATAAAGTTGGGGAGTTATTAAATTTTGTTATATTCTTATCTCTCTTGAATTTGATAGTTCTTGAGGGGATTTTGCACTTGAGAGGTCCGATTTTGCCAAGTCCCTTTAATAATAAAATACGCATTTTATATATTCTTTTTTAATTGCAGATATATGCACGATTACCAAATGAAAATGAATTATTATGATTATTCATCGTTAAGCTACTGAATTGTTTTTATTCGTCATAGAGTTGAATTATGTCAGCCACCTAGAAAAACATCTCCGTCGATTTACATCAATAAAAATTCAAATTGGAATTAAGACTGGAGTGAAACGGTTTCCGCTTCCGTTTAAAGTCCTCTCTAACGCAGTTATAAACAACACTAAATGTCACCTCAGAATTTGTTTTACCAATTTACGAAACAAAGTTGTCATTACAGATTTCTTTCCCTCTCTCTCTCTCTCTCACTTTATTTTTTCCAAATTTTCTTTTAGGAAAACATCATAAAATTCACTTGCATCGGATACCTTCTTGCACCATTGTACTTCACTGAAAAGCACCAACGACAGGATGTGAAATGGAAGTCAACATGCAAAATGAGATATTAGTTTGACAAAACAACATTTACTCGGAGCTTCATAAGAGGTGCTAAAAAGCATATGTTTCCCAACAGTAACATTTCTCTGCACTCTACGGCGGCAGCTATATAAACACACATAAATCAGCTGCCCCTCTGCGATATAGTTATTTTGCTTCCTTCATTTCTGAATGTTTGCCCCTTTTCTCTAAGATTCTCCATCCCCCCCATCTCTCTTTTTTACATATTTTATATTATTATCTCTATTTTTTATATATTTATCTTAACTCTCTTTTTTATACATATTATATTCTTATTATTAAAGTTTATGGTTAACCTATATATGGAAGTTTGGGCCCCTTAACTCTTGAAATGATTCACGACTAACGTTAATCTTAAGGAATTTTCTGGAGAATTTGGCTTTTGATTGAAGTTTTGAATTGGGATTTTAAACATTTGTATATTCAATAGCTATAAGTACTCGTAGTGCGTTGATCAATTCCTTCTTTTTGAAGTTTTATATTTATCACTTTTGGCATTTTCCCATGCTTATTGAGCTGTATAATGCTTTTTTTTGTATTTGGAATATTTCATTCTTCATTTAAAACTAGAATTTTCAAACTTTGATATATTCTTTTGGCTATTGTATGTTATAGTGTTTCTTGTAGAAATGGGAATACTTCTTTCTTCATTATGGCTAGAATTTTCAAACGTTGATATATTCGTTTGGCTATTGAATGTGATAGTAATTCTTGTAAAATTTGGAATATTTCATTCTTCATTTAGGACTTCATTTATCTTACTTTTGTATATTCTTTTGAAGATACTTGAACAATTCATTCTTCATTTATTCAACATTGCTATATTCACGTGGCTATTGAATTTGACAATTCTTGTAGTATTCCAGTCAATTGCTTCATATATCTCATGCATTATTAAACATTGGCGTATTCCTGAGTTTATTCATCCGTTCTCGAATGTTCAAACATGATAAGTTGAAATTTGCCGAGCAGATTTCAGTTTCTTTTTTTTAACTTTTTTAATTTGGAATACTTCATTCTTCATTTACGATTACTTTTGTATATTCTTTTAGAGATTCTGGAACAATCCATTCTTCATGAAGTTCTTGATGAAGAATGGATTGTTATATTCCACGTGTTATATTCAACCACCATTTATGATCCACATGTTACCACCATTTATATCCATAATGATCCACATGTTACCACCATTTATATCCATAATGATCCACATGTTACCACCATTTATGTCCCTAATGATCCACATGTTACCACCATTTATGTCCATAATGATCCACATGTTATATTCAACATTGCTATATTCATGTGGATATTTGAATTTGGCCATTCTTGTAGTATTCCAATCAATTGCTTCATATATCTCGTGTCAATTGCTCAATATATCAATTGCTTCATATATCTTATTAATTAAACATTGTTATATTCCTGAATTTATTCATCCGTTCTCGAATTTTCACATAAGATAAGTTGAAATTTACCGAGAAAATTTCACTTTTTTTATTATTTTTCTTATGTTTTTATTTTATGGTTTCGCATATGCGCACAGAGTCAGCGATGCAAAATATGTCTACGATGTTCCGCACCCGCGAGATTTTCCACGAAGGTAAAATAAAACAAAATAAATGTAATGAACACGGGGGGAAGCAAAAAATACATTTTTTTTTCTCTCTCTCTCTCATTTCCCTCTTCTAAATATAGCGTTATCTGCGTGGTAGCTCTAAAGAGCGATGCGTATCTTAAGAGAGATAGTAGATGTTATCAGCCCGCAAAAACGCGGTTACGCTTAAAAATAGGGCCGTCTGGATCTTTCTTTCTTGCAGCTAACTCGCAACAAGGCAGATCTTGAAGCTCATTAATCGCCTTCCATCAACTTGCTTCTTCTTCTTCTTCTTCTTCTTCTTTTTTTTACTCATTGTTTTTATTAATAATGTTGTTGTATGAATGAAAGGAAATGTTATTTATTAGTAAATTAACATTTAACTGTGCTCTCTTTCATCTGGAGGAGAGCAGCGGAAGGTGTTTTTGTCATTTCCTAATTCTTCCTCCCCGTCGTTTGTTGAAGCTTAATTTAACAAAATGAGTTTGCTTTGTTTTCGCTTTCCGTCACTTTCTCTCTTTTTTTTTTTTTTTTCTTCTTTTTCCTTTGATGCAACAGTGCGATTCTTCGTAAGGAAAGTGTTGCCGTTTTGCCACCAACTGATTATAAGTGGTGTAGGTGTTATGTTTCTCTGTATATTTTCCCAGGAGAATTTATCTTCTTTGATGTGGTAGGTTTCATAGTTCAGGTTATAGTTGCCGTTTTGACATCAACTGATTATAAATTTCGTAGGTGTTATGTTTATCTGTATCTGCAGGATAACTAATCTTCTTTGATGTGATAGGTTTCATAGTTCTGAGCTCAAACAGTGGAAGTTTTTTTTAACATTTAAGTAAAATAATAGAACACGTCTATCTAAATCAACTTCCAAATGATAATAATGCTTTGTTTTCGCTTTCTGTCTGTCTTTCTTTCTCTCTTTTTCCGTTGATGTAACAGTACTCTTCTTCGTACGGAAAGTGTTGCCTTTTTGCCACCAACTGATTATAAATGATGTAGGTGTTATATTTCTCTGTACATTTCTCTAGGAGAATTTATCTTCTTTGATATGATAGGTTTCATAGTTCTGAACTCCAACAGTGGGAATTAATTTTTTACCATTTAAGTAAAATAATAAAAGACGTCCTATTACTACAGATTAATTTAATTATTAATTACGTCCGCATTAATTTCCAGATGATAATGATGCTTTGTTTTCGCTTTCTGTCTTTTTTCTTTTCTTTCTTTCTTCTGTAGTAAATGTTGTAGGTGTTATATTTCTCTGTATCTACAGAAGAATTTGTCATCATTGATGTGGTAGGTTGATAGTTTTGAAATCTAACAGTGGAAATAAATTCTTTACCATTTAAGTAAAATAATAGAACACGTCTGACTAATTTAATTACCAGATGACCGGATGATAATAATGCTTTGTTTTCGCTTTCTGTCTGTCTGTCTTTCCCCCCCCCTTCCGTTGATGTAACCGTGCGATTCTTCGTAAAGAAAGTATTGCCGTTTTGCCACCAACTGATTATAAATGTTGTAGGTGTTATGTTTCTCTGTATCTACAGGAGAACTTATCTTCTTTGATGTGGTAGGTTTCATTGTTCTGAACTCCTACTGTAGGAATACATTTTTTGCCATTTAAGTAAAATAAAAGAATATATCTGTTTGAATCAATTTCCAGATGATAATTTTAAATCAGTTTTATATTTATTAACAAAAATTATGCTCCTGTAATTACTTAAATAATTTTTTATTATTTTAGTTCAGTGTAAGTTTCAAGAATGAATAAGTACCCCGAACTCTCCATTAAAAAAGTAATAAAATAACTATCATGCATATAAAAACAATAAAAAATTCACAGTTTTGATAACAAAAAATTTGTGGAAGGAGAGAGGGATTTTTAAGAATTTGTTTATAACGTCATTATGTAAAACGGAACTTTTTAAATTGATACTGATGAAAGTGCATTATATATCAATTAGAGTTAATTAAAATAATTTATGAAGCATTAAAAATACAATAATTTATTTTTGATTATTTAAATAAGCAAATAACTAATGTATAATGAGTAGTTATGAAACATTAATTTCTGTTGATAAGTTAACATTGAAAACTAAATGACTTAAGATAAAATTTAATATATAATGTTTCTAAGATTTGCATAAGAGTTCATAACCATTTTATTCTTCTTCATTGGCGCAACAGCTTCATCGAAGGCCAAGGCCGTCGGCCTACTGGCAGATTTCAGACGAGACAGGAGATTTTTTCTTTTTACAGGGTACAGTAGTCATCCCTACGCCCAACAATAATTTTTGATCGGCAACAGTAATTTTTGAGTAATTTTTACCGTTTAAAGGGGACTCTGAACCACTATAGGCATCCAGGCACCGCCGGGACTCGAATCCGTAGCCTGTGGCACCGAGCTCTAGTCACTCGACCTTCAGGCCCCATAATTACTTTATATTTAAATAAAATTAATATTTAAAGTAATTTTTAATAATTTTCAGGTGGAAATTAGCTCTAAAATTTTTCTTCCTTTTAATATATTATTAAATAATTAGCTAATTTTTCATGATAATAAATTTGTTATTCTCTTATTAAATGAACACTCGGGTTTTTTTTTTTTTTTTAATTATTGTGAAGGATTTCTTTTATTTGATTTATGTAAATCCTCTTTATTATGCTATAAATAAAAGATAAAAATTTCAAGATAGCTATAATTGATATTTACTATTGATGTGACTGAAATTTTATTTTATTTTAGTTATTAGTAAATAAGTTTTATACTCTTAATTTTATATTTGGAAATCCATCGACACTTTTTTATAATGCTCTTTTCCGATTTATCTTTTTAGAAAAATAAAATAACTATATATTTGAGGATATTTTCAATAAAAATAGATTAATGTAATTAATATAAATAATTAAAAATTTTAATTGATTTATTCTGGTATTGCTGGTAGTACCGGATTTATTCAGTTCATAATACAGGATTTATTCTGGTAATACAGGATTTATTCATTTCATATTATTATTTCGTTCATTATATTTCATTTTTTCTGGTATTGCTTGTTATACAGAATTTATTCAGTTCAAAATACTAGATTTCTTCTGGTATTACTGGATTTATTCAGTTCATAATACTGGATTTATTCTGGTATTACTGGATTTATTCTGACAAATAATTTGCTAAAATTATTTAGTAACCTTAAGCTAAATTTCTGTAAATCTAAAATAAGCAGCCTGTCCACCAGAAGGGAAAAAAAATCTTTTGGATTGTACATACTTAAGCTTACTCATCCTTTATCTATGATGGAGCAGTGAGGCACACATTTCACCAAACGCTTGCCACTGTAATCGGCCTGAAAGCTTTTAAGTTAGTAAAACTGTTAACAGCAAACACTTACTGATTCATTTCACGCAGTTGCATTTTCACCTATTCATGACTGCATCGACTTTTATACTTTTTTTAGCACATTGGGACAAAGTTTCCGTCAATTGTGGGTTCCCCGTAAGTGAGGCGACAACCGTGAAAAGATCTCAAAAGATGTTCGACAAAAGTTTATCAATGTACATCTGTCTGTACCTGCGATCCAAACAGCTGATAGCGGTAGCTCAACCCTCCTAATAAACTGCGAGAGAGCTAACAATTCAATTCAACGGAGGAATCCGGTTGGAAAATCAGAGGGAAATTGCCATCGTGAGGGGTCGGTGTTTATTTCTTTTTTGGCATTCAACGCCGATAGAAATACCGGACATCTCCATACCGCACACAGGCATATTTGTCTGGCCCAGGAGGCAAAGAAGGAATTAAGTAATAAATAAAGGCGGTGACCAAGAGGGAGGGGAACGGTAATAGAGGGGAGGTCCCAGACTATTGTGTCACGGGTAAATTGCTCTGGTCCATTGCCATGCCAGAAAGAAATCCTGCTTCGCAAGAAAACAGTCGGCGAAAATCCTCTCTGTGCTGGTTCGGATCAAGGCTTCATGCTGTGCAGCAGCAACTTTTACCTGAACCGAAACAAAACAAAAAATGAAAAAAAAAATTTATTTTTTTATTTTTGCAGAGATGAGAAGGGGGGATTCGCATTCACTCCTAAACCTAGGCGTGGCACATCGTAAATCACCCCGCGAAGTCACCCAGTGAGGATGAGGGGAGGGAAGGAATAAGAAAAAAGTAAGAGGGGGTGAGAACGAAGGCGCCAAAATTCTCCGACCAGCACAGCAAGACGTCCTAGGCCATTGCCTCAACCCTCACCCCCCTTCTCTTCTCTTCTCAGCCATCGGATAGTTTCCTTTTCTGTTTCACCGCCGTAATATTAAAATGCTGATGGAAAGGGCCTGGCCCTTTGGAATGTTGGATATTCATATGGAACATTTTTTTTTTTTTTTTTTTTTATCATTTTTCGTTTGGCGTGAGAGATTTTTTTTTTTCTTCTTCTTCCATGGAGGTGTTCCTTCAGGTTGGTAGGCAGTAAAGGGTAAGGCCAAAGCTTATTCACCCTCGCCGATAATAATTTACTGATTTGCGAAACGCGATAAGATTATAAATGGAGAGAGAGAGGATCTGTAATGAGTGTGGTGTCGGTGAGATGTGAGATCTTCTCACCCAAGACTTAGGGATGGATCGCTTTTGTTGAGAAGGTAAGGTTCTGGTAAAGGAGAGCTTTGGCTTATGTAGGACAGCGGGGATCATCAATCCATTCATAATGTTCTAATCATTAAAAAAAATAATAAATAAATGTAAATTAGTTTTGAGGATCATCATTATATTTCGCTGTGCAGGACCAAGGTTAAATTAGATTAGCATGGAACATATTGTTCACCACCTTTTAAAAATTACGTAATAGATGATGCAATGTAAGAGATTTTTATTTTATTCTGTAGAAACGGGTTTATAGAATAAGTTTTAATTCTGTTATAGGTTGGTTAATAGAATAAGTTTCTATTCTGTTATGGGTGGTTTAATAGAATAAGTTTCTATTCTGTTATAGGTAGATTAATTGAATAAGTTTATAACCTGTTATGGGTGGTTTAATAGAATAAGTTTCTATTCTGTTATGGTTAGATTAATGGAAAATTTCTATCCTGTTATAGGTAAATTAATGGAATAACTTACTTTTCTGTTATAGGTAGATTAATGGAATAAGTTACTTTTCTGTTATAGGTAGATTAATGGAATAAGTTTCTATCCGTTATAAGTAGATTAATAGAATAAGTCTCTATCCTGTTATAGGTTGATTAATAGAATAAGTTTCTATTCTGTTATAGGTACATTAATGGAATAAATTTCTATTCTATTATAGGTAGATTAATAGAATAAGTTTCTATTCTGTTATAGGTACATTAATGGAATAAATTTCTATTCTGTTATAGGTAGATTAATAGAATAAGTTTCTATCCTGTTATGGGATAGAATAAATTTCATTAAATTAAATAAATTTAATAATTAATTAAATTTTTAATAGAATAAATGTATATTCTGTTATAGCTAAATTAATAGATAAAGTTCATATTCTGTTATTGGTGGGGTAATAGAATAAATTTCTATTTTGTTATAGGTAGATTAATAGAATGAGTTACTTTTCTGTTGTGAGTTAATAAAATAAGTTTTATTTTATCGTAAGTAGGGGAATGAATAAAATAAAATCATTTTCTTCATATGGAATGAAAGATATTAGAAATGGAAGAAACTGTAATTTTTTTTTTTTTATTATTATTTTAAAGTTAATTTAAAAATAAATGACTAACATTTTGTGGTATGGAATTATATCTTTTCTATGGATTGTAGAATAATTTCCGTACATTTCAGTCTTTTATTTTTTGTATGTATATTTATCATCTTCACTTTATTTATTATTTGGTAGTATCATGCTTATATGGCATCCTTCAAATAATATTACAGTTTTCTTTTTATTATTTAATTTAAATTTAAAATTATATATAATATATATAATAATATAAAATTATTAATGTTCTACATAAAATTATTGTTATTATATAATTATGTAATACTAATAAAATAAGTGCAGCTATTGTATACGTATTACATAATAATATTAATTCTGAAAGATTCACGAGTTTCAATTATACAATTTTCTAAATTTTTAGATTTATACTTTTACCTGAAATTTTATTTTCTACATAATAAATAGAATAGGACATTATAAATGATTTCTTTCGTCAACCATTTGAAACCGCCAGTCATTGTTCTTTCTCTTCCAAAAATATTTCACTTTCTTCCGCTATAACATTAGTTTATACTTAATCATCTTTAAATATAATGAATAACAAAATTCCAAAAAAAAAAAAAAAAAAAAAAAAAAAAAATCATTAACTGATAGGATGCTATTCTTTTAATTGATTCATTAATTTTTCCTATATCTTTTTTATAATAAAATGAAATTGTAAATTTGTACTTGGTATTTAATGATAATGATTGTATGTACAATAAAATGCGGTAATAAAAATAATATACAAGGGAAATTTGTGTTTACATTCAAAACGTACACCATTTTAGATTGGATAATATGCGATATATTTTTTTTTTTTCTTTCTTTTCCTTTTTCTGAATAGCTTAAGATAGTTGATGAAAAGGAATTAAACGTCGGCTTGCGGTTTGGTAACCAAAATAAGTTATTATAATATTATTGTATAAAATAAGTTAATATAGTGTTATTGTATTAAATAAGTTAATATAGTGTTATTGTATAAAATAAGTTAATATAGCGTTATAGTATTAAAATAAAAGTAAGTTATTATAGTGTTAATAGAGAGTTTTTGCATACCGTACGTTAGTTACCGTAGGACGTCCGTTAGCTTTTTCTCCCTAGCGCGCATGCTCATAGGAAACTGAGCATGCGCGCTAGGGAGAAAAAGCTAACGGACGTCCTACGGTAACTAACGTACGGTATGCAAAAACTCTCTATTATTGTACTATAAAATGCGATAATGAAAATAATGTTCTTATGTTATCCGAGAATTTTGCTGAATAGCTCGAGATAGTTGACGAAAAGAAATCAAAAGTCGGCTTGCGGTTTGGTAACCAAAATAACGAGGTTCTTCCCATATCATGATAGTCTCCACTCATAGTTGCGGTCGAAAGGTGTATCCGCTAATGAATTGGGTACTTGAACAAGCTTATTAAATCTTGTCTCATTTCCGATGTAAAAGAGACTTGTAACCAAGTCTCTTTTACAAGTCGCGGTTAGTGAATCAGATCGTCGTATTCCTAGAGATATGATTTCTCTCTTGAAGATGGGGGCGTATCCAAAACGATGAACGGATAGGTGGTGCCCAGTTACTTATCTTAACACATTTCTAGGAATTAATTTGCTTTTTCTGACCAAGTTCAGTCTTAGTTTCTATTTAAATTCACACCTGGAGTAGTCTTTAGATAATTTGCTTTGTTATTCTGTGTCCCTGACATTCCATTCTTAGTTATCATAAAGGTTTTTTCAAGCGGCAAAATATCTAAAGTTTTTAAAATATGATTGTTTTTTACATTTTTATATATACCACTCATTTATGCTGAAAGCTTCCATTTTTTTAATAGTTTAATTATCTTTCCATAGGAAGCCCTATACCTACATCCTACATACCTACCTAGACCTATATCCTACCGATTTTAGGAAATCAAATGAAATAAGTAGGAATTTCAATTGAATATTCCAAAAAGCAGTATAATGAAAGATAATATGTATCCTGAATAAATTTATCTGAATTATCTTGAAGGAATTTTCTAAAGAACTTACTTTACTCTACCTAATTAGTATAGGAAAAAGTATTTTAATTAATAAATTACTTATTAAGGTTAAAATAAAGTATTATTTGTTGTCAAATTGGATCAAATTCTATTGATCCATAGTTATATAATACAATACTTTTGGTTATATAGTTTGAGCTCCGAAATTCTATTAAAAAAATGAAGTCTACAGATGACAACCTTCATTGCTCTAACAAGTGTGGGATAAACAAATACAAAGCTAAAGAAACGAGGTACATCTTTTACACTGTGTCGTATTTCGAGCAGAAGCACTGTGCTACATTTTTAATATTCTGGTAACTATTTGGGTCTTGAACACGAATCTTTTTTCGTGATCCTGATTGATTCTAATTCTTCGAATACCACTACGAGAAGCATTTCGATTCAGTATCATGACATACAACAAGGATAAAAATAGAAATAAAGAACATGAGAATATCTGCAAGAGAAGCCAGTTTTTCTATGTGATAACCAATAGTTGAGAATTGAAGTTTGTTAATGATGTAAATAAGATAAATTATGAGGCAGATATTCTGATATTCTTCTCGAAATTCTGGGAACTATTTGGGTTTTCATCGCGGATCTTTTTTCATGATCTTGATTGATTCTATTCTTCGAATGCGATTACGAGAAGCACTTTAATTCAGTACCATATAGGCTAGACCTGATATACGACAAGAATAAAAAAGAGAGAGAGAAAGAATATGAGCATGCCTGCAAGAGAAGTTAGTTTTTCTCTGTGATGACCAATAATTGAGAACTGAAGTTTATTAATGATCTAAATAAGATAAATTATTGGACAAAGAGGTAGAGTGTATTATTCATTGTGTAAGTTAATTTGTCTTTCACAAAAAATGACTTGTGTTTGATGATAAGATTTAGATGATTGATTATTTGTTGAATCGATTTCTAGATAGTCTGGTGATGTGTTAGTAGATGGTTTCGATGTAGAGATCTTCTTTCATGAATTACTGTATTCCTGATGTACCCAGAAGCACTTTTGATGATTCTTAGAACTTTATTTTGAAGGATTGCATATTTTTATGATTTGGTGTACTTCAAATAGTAGCTGCATGCATTATATTAGAGGTGAATGGTTGCTTAAAAAGAAGGATTTTGTTAGAACGAGATATTGTATATTTTTCAATAAGTAGAAGGGTGAAATGGCTCTTGGTCCAAAAATTATCTTTGATAGATTTAATATGGCTGTGAGGTGAGTTTGCTGTCTAGAGGGAGTGCAAGGTATTTTATTCGTCTATTGATCCATTTAATCAGTCGAGTTCGTCGCAAAAAGACCTTGAGAAGTCTTTTTTATAAGCGATGGTTTTGGATTTAATAGTATTGATTTAAATATAATAAACAAATTTAATAGACTGATATGATGCTAAAGAGCTGTAATATATAAATGAATGCTTTATATATAAATATAAAGTGTTATTTAGTGCGTTGTGTATGTACACAAAACATTTACTTCTACGCTTTTAACTGATATATTTATAAAATAAATTCAATTAATTTATTTTTATATTGAATTATTTAAAATTACAAAATAATTTGTTAAGAAAGTGGAGATTGTATGTACTTGCAGAGTTTTAAAAGCAACGTGTCACTCCGGCCGTAATGAGTTATAGAGGGCTTATAAATAACAAATAGAGTAAAAAACACTGCTCTGTTTTTATATTAATTGCTTTTATGTCCAATTTCACCAAATGAAAATTACTTTTCAATAAGTAAATTAGATTATTCTTTTTTCTCAATTTTCTTATATATTGCTTACATTCATGGCAACTTGATCATGTGGGACATTGTAAATTGTCCATGTGTCCAATATGGCAACTTGAATAAGTGATATTGGAAATTGTCCATGTGTCCAATATGGCAACTTGAATAAGTGATATTGGAAATTGTCCATGTGTCCAACAGGACATCTTTGACATGTGTGATATTGAACATTGTCCATGTGTCCAATATGGCAACTTGAACATGTGTGACATTGGAAATTGTCCAATGTGGCCAATTTTTTATTAAGTGTCCAGGCGTATCAAATAATGTTGGATAAAGTGAAGCAACTTTCAACTCCTACTTCAACAGAACATCAGCAGAAGATAACACAAATAAAGCGGGTATCGAGAGTTCGTTTATCATCTCTTCGTCCCCGCTACCTCTGGGAGTTCCATCGGTATTTCCCCCAACACAATAGACATAAAGTACTTGAAAAGTGGAGGGGTGGGGGGTGTTGCCTCCCGGATCATGCAACCTCGTGTGTACCGATAGAATAAATAAAAGGTCACGATGTGTGTGCTCGCGAAGAATGCGAACTCTGAACCCCCCTTTCTCACCTCGCCCGGGCCATTACACGGGGCTCCCCACCGCCACACGCCTTGGGAAAGTGGGTTATTCACCAACAGATCTGCCGAAACATATTTCGAATATTTAAGGTGAACATGTAAACATTTATGATGGAGGATATTGTGTCTGTATGAGCAATACATTGATTTTTGTATTAACATATTGAGACAAAATTTGTTATCATGTAAATAATAGTTTAGCTTTAATTCATTGATAGATTTTTTTCTTCTTCAAATTTAAAAGTACTTGATTTATGTCCTTGTATATACGTTTCAGATCTTTGGATGTATAGCAATAGAATGTATACCGAACATATTGGAACGAAATAAAAGGATGAATCCATTCCAATGAAAATATTTTATTGTTATTGGCATATTATTACATAAAAATGGGTTTGTATAAAATAATTTAGGCATTGCTTAAGATTAATTTAGGCACTACTTAAGATACTACTTAGATAAATTTTTTATTGGTGCAACAGCCATGGTAGGCCGAGGTCATCTACCTACTGGCGGATTTCGAGGCAGGAGATGTTTCCTTTTTACGGTATAAGGTTGTAAGTTCTACGCTCAACAGTCATATTAGACCGGGAACTACTGTTTAAAGTGGGTTCCGAACCACTACAAACATCCATGGCTCAGCCGGGACATAAACCCGAAACCTGTGGCTCCGAGCGATAGTCACACAGCCATCAGGCCCCGAAACATAAAGATTAGAAGAAAAAAAATAATTAAGATTGATAAAACTAAGTTTCGTATTAAAAATTAATGTTTAATTAATTAATGTTTAGTTAAAATTAATTAAATATTAATATTTTCTTTTATGGGGTAGGGTTGTCAGCTCTAAGACCAACTCTCTATAGTCGTATTAGACAGGGACCTACAGTTTAAACTGGATTCCAAACATTACAAGTATCCATGGGATCGCCGGGACTCGAACCTGAAATCTGTGGCACCGAGCGCCAGAGCGCTAATAAATATATAAATTACATCAATATAAAGACTATAAATAAAATTCAAATCTAAATTAAAATCTTCCCTACTTCATTTATTCCTTGATTACTATTCTCTTATCTTTCTTAGACCTGGTTGTTAACCAGATTTGATATTTACCAGAAGCTGTCCCAAAGATTTTTTGCCGTTACCTTTTCCCTATTATATTAAAAAAATGTGATATTGTTTGATCATCTCAAACAATGCTATTATAGCTTTTTTGGAGTGGTGCTTCCCTGCAAAGTTTTTGACATCCATCCGTTTGGAAAAGATTTTAACACACGCGAGTCGTATTCCGAACAAAACTGTACTTATTCCAAAGCGGGCGTTTACCGTTGTATTAAAAACTAATTTCAAACAATGTTGTTATATCTTGATTGGGCCTTTTAGGGGTGGTACTTTCCTGAAAAGTTTTTGATATCCATCCATTTGGCAGAGATTTTGACACACGCGAGTCGTATTCCGTACATAATCTTTCGTCTTCAAGCAGCACATATATCAAGCTGTACTTATTTCAAAACGAACACTTAAAGTTTTATTAAAATACTAATTATAGTTTATTTCAGACAATTCTTTTTATGGCTTTTTTAGGATGGTGCTTCCTTCCAAAACTTTTCATATCTATCTATTTGTCAAAGATTTTGACACACGCGAATCGTATTCCGAACAAAATTTTTTGTCTTCAAACAGCATGTATATCATGTTGTACTTATTCCATAGCTGACGTTTATCGTTGTTTTAAAAGGAAATTGCATTATCCTTTTACAAAAAATAAAAAGCAAATATAAATCCGATCAAGTTTTTAACAATCTCAGGATTAAAATTATAATGATAAAAAGTATCCATTTAATTTGCAATTGTTAATTTTTGTGTATATTTTTTTCACTGTCAGTCTCCAGGAAACCTAAATACTTTGTAAATAAAAGAAAGGCGCCATCTTTTTTTAATGAATAATGCAGATCCACTTTGATAAGATGCAAATCAGAAGGGAAAAGAGCTTTATTTGACTTCAGTCTTGACTAAAGTTGCCCAG
Organism: Caerostris darwini; assembly: GCA_021605075.1. Lineage (NCBI taxonomy): Eukaryota > Metazoa > Arthropoda > Arachnida > Araneae > Araneidae > Caerostris > Caerostris darwini. The sequence continues at coordinate 96,616 of BPLQ01007125.1, forward strand.
GAGACCTAACAAGTTTTCTTTCTTCTCTCTCTTTTTTTATTTTTTATTTTATTTTATTTTCAAAATATTTGTTTTCCCCACCACACTCTTAAGAAAGTGTGAAGAATAAATTCAACTTGATAGTCTCGTGTTCTTTGGCGAGAATAAAAAAAAAAGTAGCAACCAAAAGAAAAAAAAAGTGACGAAGTTGATGCTCTCAGACTGAGAGGTCGATTATCATGGCTCATGAAATATTCATGATCCTCCTCAACTCGTATAAGACACACCTCTTCACTTCAGTTCTGGAGAAAATCGAACGCTTTATACTTTTTTTTTTTTTAAATTCAGTTGTTACAATGCCAACAGTTTTTTTCCCCATCCCTTTTGTAAGCAATATATGTGAATAATAAACTTCAATATTCAACTGTCAGTCTTTTTTATATAGTTATATTTATCGAATGAATAAATTTTCGTATTCATTTGCTTATAAATTGTTATTGTGCTTTGGAAAATGTAATACTTACATTTTCCTTATACTAGCTATACATTAATAAATGCTAAAAAAAAGTTTAAAAATAAATAAATATAATAATAAATAAATAAATAAAGACTGAAATGCATACCAAGAAAGGGATAACCCTTTCTTTTTTGCTTTAATTGTATTTCTTGCCAAACTATATAGGTGTCTTATTATTCTCTTTGGCGACGATTTCAATTCGCCAAGATGGGCTTGTCAGCAAAGTAACGATGACAAAGTATTTTATACGATAAATATATCTCACTTACAAGATAAGGATATCACGAGAATTATATACTATTTCAAACAGTAAATAATAATAAATATTCGGATTTCAGTTTACTATAAATCTAATTTTGTATTCAAAATATTTTAATTTAATTTAATTAATTACAGAAACTCTCAAAATTATACTAGCTATACATTAAAAAATGCTTAAAAAATTATTAAAAAAATAATAATAAATAAATAAATAAACTGAAATACATTTTTTCCCTTTCTTTTTTGCTTTAATTGCATTTCTTACCAGCACTAAAATATAATAGGTGCCTTATAACACAATAATACGGCTTATAATCCGCCTTGGCGACGATTTCAATTCGCCAAAATGGGCTTGTCATGAAAGTGACAGTGACAAAGTGTATAGATTTTTATACATTGTACATTAAATATATCTCACGTACAAGATAAGGATATTACGAGAATTTTATATAATTTCAAACAGTAAATAATAATAATAATAAATATTCTGATTTCAGTTTACAATAAATCTAATTTTGTATTCGAAATATTTTTATTTCATTTAATTAATTACAGAAATTCTTATAATTATTAAAAAAAAATAAAAAATAAAAAATAATAATAATAAATAAACAAAAATACACTGAAATGCATTTTTTTTTTTCTTCCGTTTTTTTTTTTTTTTTTGCTTTAATTGCATTTCTTGCCAGCTCTAAAATATATAGGTGCCTTGTAATCCTCCTTGGCGACAATTTCAGTTCGCCAAGATGGGCTTGACAACAAATTAACAGATTTATGATTCCAGTTCAGAAAAAGAGCAAATTCTAAAAATATGCGATATAAAACTGTCGTCATGCCAAAGAAATGTTTGGGGTGGATTATTCCAGCAGATATTCCTTAAGAAAAATATTGTAAGAAACTTTTATATATAAATAACATTCATTAGCAATGACGTTTTATCGGATTCTGTGTCAAAATTATTTTCGCTCCATTTAATATATTGCTGTTTTCGAATGCTGGGCTCTTTGATAGATTATTCGCTATTACATAACAGACATGTAGCAGAATCAACGTTATTCAGCATGCGAAATGGTGGACCTGCACAGCACTTACCACTGCAATTGGAAAGAACACACCGTCCCCCACCACCAGAAGCAATCTCCATCCACTTTCATACCTCCCTGAACCCACTTGAAGTACTTTAAAGCACTTGAAGGATTTTATTGTGTCTATCCCTGGCACACACATAAGAAATTTCAGCTCGTTGTCATTTTTCATGGTTTCGAACTGTGTCCCTACAGCAGTGCTTCTCAAACTTTTTGAAGTCGGTACACATATAAATACTACAATAATTGAAGGCGCACTAGATACACATGTCTTAGAAACACGTTATGTGATGAATATGTTTCTCAGAAATATGTATATAGTGCGTTATGTTAAGTTAAGAAACAAGTTAAATGTTAATAAGAAACATGTTGAGATAAATTTTAAAGGAAAATAATAATACGATTCAATAAAATGAAATTCACCTTACGTTTATTTATTCTTGTGTTTGTGAGAAGCATGAGTCTAAAGTGTTCTAGTAATTCCTTTAATATTTGGGCATATATTTGAACGGCAAACTCACATTTTTTCGTCAATACATTAAGTATTTCCTCTTCTTATATACTTAATTGCGGTGAAGGTAAAAAATTGTAATTCTTGCAAATATAAGTTTCAAAGCGTTTTTGAATACTGACACACATTCTTCTTTTAAAAAAAGTTTCAAGAGACAATCCCTTATATTTAATTCACATATCACAATCAGTGGATATACTACTATTTCTTCTTCTCATTTGATGGCCATTAGTACCACAGACTTCAGGTTCGAATCCTGGCGATGGCATAGATGTTTGTTGGTGGTTCGAAATCCCCGTTAAACTGTTGGTCCCAGTCTAATTAGCCTAAAGTGCGCACAAGATTATTATAAAGAGACAAACCAAACCAATCTCGTAACCGTGGTTCCACCTGTGCAACCATGTTTCCTCCTACGCACTGCAAGAGTGCAACTTGCGGCTTTCAGAAGAAATCATCAGTAGGCTTCGAGATTCTCACCAGGGAGGACGTACGGCGAAACAGGCGCTGTCGTTAGTTACAGCTTCGTGACTGTCGTTAGTTAGTGCTTTACATATATCATATCTTTGCTAGATTTCCTTGAAATAAAAGCTAAAAACATAAAATAAAATTGTTTCTTACGTGTTATTTTGATAATCGCCTACTGAGTACATTTTCTACTTTTGATCATTATCTTTGAAAAGTTTGCATTTATTTTTAGTGATGAAATAATAATTAATGTTTGTTTGATTTCATATCACCGCCTTCAGCCGCATGTTTCTTAAGTTTAAATTTTAATTCCCCTTGCATTTTCCTTTTATCACTCTAATGTAACCAAACATTGGAAAAGTCATGGCAATCTTTATGCGCCGTTTTGGTGTTTAAACGTTTCTGAAAAACAGAACAAATAAAATTAGCTAATAAGCAACTTGTATGTAAAAATTTAAACATTTGACTGACTTTACAATACGGGCACATTTTGTTAAATACTGTTAATAAACATAATATATTATGTAATTCGAACTGATGAATTTTAAGATATTACAATGATATTTTCGAATATATCGCCGATTTTATTCTTTTCATATATCCTCATCTTTTTCAGTGGTGCAACAGCTCCGTGATGGGCCAAGGCCTTCTGCCTACTAGCAGATTCCGTGATATGAGATGGGGTTTTTCCCCCCCCCCCTTTAAAGGGTGGGTTTTCCAACGCTTTACAGTCGTATCAGACTGGAACCTACGGTTTAAAGTTGATTTCGAATCACTACATAGATATACAACATAGACATCCTATATAAAAAAAGTAAATAACCGTAAAAGTAATATAAAAAGTAAGTAATATACCCATACCTTCGGGATCTTGTTATAAATTTTCCTAAGCTTATTTTTGTACTTATAACTACTTATTTTTATAAACTATTTTTATGTATTTACTAAAATTCTATTATAAACTACTTATTTTTGTATAAAAATGTTAAACGCCACCTTAAAAAATAATAATCGCGATAAAGTAATATGTGTATGCATTTAAAGTTATTTTTGTTAGTAGCATCTTTACAATTAAAATTTTATAATTCGAATTATGAATTCTGATAAAAACAAGACTCAACGCAGCTAAAAATATTTTCTTGAAGTGGAAAATTTGATGGATACCTTAAGGATTATGTTGTTGGCCAACTATTTGGTTTCATTAGACGAGACGATCTATGACTGGTCTTAAAACATGATGATATGACTTTACAGCATATAAATCAGTAAGGCATTTATAACAACAAACGACTTTTATGAAATTCGGCTTGAAAAATGGCTTTATGGGCCTTATAGATAGAAAGTAGCTTCAAAAATTGCATCAATTGCCCACAATGTGAGACACTGGTAAGCATTAGAACTAAGGCTCAATCTTCTGGCGGTTATTGTTGTAGACACTGTTTCAAAAGACGAGGAGATCGAGAGCGTATGTGATGTTCAGCCTCTTACCTCGTGAGTCGGACTACCTGGGGGTGTTATCCGGGTTTTCTCCCGTACGATACGCAAATGCTGGTATTTCCCCCTAAAAGTCCTCCCGGAAGGCTCTGCCCTCTCCTTCAGTGATACGGAACTAAGTCAGACTTTCACCGACGGTTGCTCCATCACAGCAAAAGCTGCCTCCCCCCCTTTCCCTTCTTCCACGAGAGCACATGGGTTCATGGACGTAGTCTAGATGTTACTGTTGACCAAGTGGGATAAGAAACAACAACAATTTTGCCCAAAACGTAAATTCTGAAGAATTAATTTTTTTAAATGTAGCCGGGAGAGTTTATCTGAGTTAATAAAGCACCGTGAAGCAATTCCCAAGTCCAGTTCCAATTAATAGATTTTCATATCAGATTTGGATATGGTACGCCTTTAGTTTAATCGACTAAAAAACTCTATAAAATAAAATAAAAATATTTTTTTTAAGAATTTTAATTTATACAGGAAAGCAACTATTTCTCACTTATTTCTACTATGCGACTTAAATAAAGACAAAAAAAGGTTAAATTAACTTTAAAGTAATACTCGTACCCAAAAAGTAACTCGTAAAGTAATACTCGTACCCAAAAAGTAACTCGTAAAGTAATACTCGTACCCAAAAAGTAACTCGTAAAGTAATACTCGTACCCAAAATAGCATACGAGTATAATAGATCCAATATACTCGTATGCTATTTTAGGTGACGATTTCTCGTTGTGTAATTGGAAATATTATTTCTCAGATTCCCATTATTGTGATACAAAAATCTCAATTATGTTCAATAACGAAATTACCTACAATAACTTAAATTATATTAACATCTTTATTTACCTAAGCTTTAGACAATTGCTACAGAAATTAAACACGGTAAAAAGTGATATTTGTAAAAGAATTTTATTTATAATTTTTTTAAAGAAATATGATTATTTTAATTTGAATAATAAATTAATTAATTTGTGAAATATAGTATTTTTAAAAAATTTTCAGATATTCAAAATATTTTCTTTCATTGAAAGATCATTAATAAAAAAAAAATGTTGCTTTTTACTTTGGACAATACCAGGAACTTTTCAAAAAGGATAAATCTTTTTCAATGAAACAATTTTTACAACTAAATTTTTCAAAAGTATACAATTTACATGTACTAAATGGAATAACGGAATTTTCTATGAACATTTCTCACACTACCTTCCTTTAGGAATTGACAAAACCGCATTCGATGGTTAAGTTGAGGCAGTTAAGGTTGCTTTGACCTATCTGAATGTTTATCCGTCTCTTTCTGAACAGTTTGTCAAATTCTCAGACAGGCAATCAGTTAGGCAATCTCCAATGGTTGCTAAATTCCTATTTCTTTATCTTTAATGCAATGTACATCCTACTACGAGAACTACATGAAAAACATAAAATGGTCGTTTTGCAGGGGATTCTTTCCCACTGCGGCATCCCCGGAAATGAAAAGGGAAATGAGCTGGACAAAAGGGAATGTCATATTATTCAAGTTTCAAATGACCAAGTTAGTTACAAGTCTGTCAAAAATCAATATAACTTTTAAGGCCAAGCAAGTGTCACAATTAAAAGAAAGAACAAGGAATAAATGCTGCGAATCATCTATAATCTCCCAGATTACCCCAGAAGCAGTACTGTTGCTGTCATGCATCTAGTTGCGATGCATGTCTGCTTGTATGCACACCTTTACAGGTTCAAAATAGTTGATAGTCCTGCCTGTCCCCTCTGCTGCAATGGTGTGGCAATGAACGGTGGGCATCTCCTCCTTTGCTCAGTGCTCTGTCAGATCAGTGCTTTTCTAAATTGTTTGAAGACTTGATCCTGTTTTAACTTCTATCTGTCCTAATTCGTATTTATTTAACTTCTTTTTGTATAATTCTTCCGTTTTTTTTTTTTTTTTTTGTGTGATCTATTGTATTTTTACGGTTTTCTGGCATAAAGAAAACTGTTTCTGTTTTGCCAACTGCATTCGAAATAATATATATATATATGGAACACTTCTAACGCCAGCAAATAAATCTGCGAATTTGTTACACTTACAATGGGGATTCGATCAACATCATTTGGGTTGGTCAACATTCAACGGGTTCCCTGATGTCTCAGATGTTTGAGTGACCACTCCCAGGAAGTGCAAAAGGGAATTACCACACTCCACTACCTGCATCACACCGCATGGTCTTACACCTAGCGTAGATTAGGATTCAAATAATAGCTTTCTGCACTTAATATTTTATAAATTACGAAAAAAAAAGGGTTTTTTTTTTCAAAATTTTATAATTTTAGTGCAGTTTTTTTTATATATATTTCATCCATGTACTTATTTTTGGAATAACTGATTGATCATATTTATTGTTATTATTATTATTATTATTATTATTATATACTTCTTAAAATTAAATGGAATTGTATAATCTATATAACAAATGGGTGCCTGATGGCCGAGTGACTAGCGCTCTGGTCCTCAGTGCAACAAGTTTCGGGCTCGAATCTCGGCAGTACCTTGGATGCTTGTAGTAGTTCGGAATCCACTTTAAACTGTAGGTACCGGTCTAATATGGCTGTTTAGCGTAGGGCTGACAACCTTACCCATAAAAAGATACCATCTACCGCTCCCACCATGGGGCTGTTGCGCCATCGTTGATGATGGCGATGATGAGATATTATGTATGGAGCCTGATGGGCGAGTAACTAGTGCTCGGTGCGATTCTCGGCGGTGCCATGGATGCTTTTAGTGGCTCGGTATCCTTTTTAAACAGTAGGTCCCAGTCTAATATGACTGTAGAGCGTTGGATGTAAAGCTGACAACCCTATCCTGCAAGAAGAAAACATCTGTCTCCAACTCTGCCTGTAGGCAGACGGCCTTGGACTACCACGGACTATCATTCATTGTGCCAATGAAGAAGAAGATATTGTTTATTTTAAATTACAGTTCTTTATTTCAATCATTAATAAGTTTATAAAAAGGGGCCTATAAAAGTGACCCATTTAAGTTTTCAGAAATAAGTAATTTCAATTACTGAATCTTTATTTAAATAACAATTTATTTTCACGTTCTCACACTAAAAAGGGCTTTTTTTTTTCCTTTCTTTAAAAAAAAAAATTACAGAATGTTTATTTGAAAAGATTGTTTCACAGATTTTTTTTATACGGTTAAGCTTATTTTAAGGTCCAAATGATTCATTTTCAAAAAGCTTCTGTTGTAGGTTAAATACATCGAACTCGAAATAAAGTACTTCCTGCGTATGTTGTGTTTTAAATGAGGTGAAACATAAACTCTTTCCAAAATAGATTAACCTTTACGACTGATTTAAATTTTGGAACTCTAAATGTTTTTCCTTCAAATTTCCTGTATTTTTTATGTTTTACATTTGCATTTTTTTAGTTATTTTTATTTTGTTTTTAAAATTATCTTTAAGAGCACAACACAAGAATAACAAGTTCAGTAATGTTATTGAAACATAGAATAAAATTTTTTTGTGTGTGAAAAAAAAAATTTGTAAAAACTAACTTTGGAAGATTTAATTTAAATGATATATAATTCAAAATATGAGTTCAATTATCCGAATTTATAAAATTCGGATATGTTACTCGCGTTCGTAGCCTGCCTTCGAGCTATACGTGCCATCTCGGCAGTGTTAACTCTAGCCTTTGGTATCCCAGACTCCAGGTTCGAATCCTGGCGGTGGCATGGATGTTTGTCAGTGATTAGGAATCCACTTTAAACTGTAAGTCCCGGTGTGTTTAGCCCTCGTGTGCACAAGATGACCGTAGAGCGACAAACCAAACCATCGGAAGTGCAGCTCTTGCTTATGGCTTAAAGATTAACTGTATTGCCAGCTGCCTTAGAACAAAAACTAGTAAAATGTCAACGATGAAAATAAAAGTTCATGAGTAATGAACGCGTAAACACAAATTAAAATTTTTGTTTATTTAACAGTTTAGCTCCTTTATAATATTAACGAACTAGATCTTAATTTTTTCTTTCTTCCGTTGTTGGAATAGATAATAGAGAGTTTTTGCATACCGTACATTAGTTACCGTAGGACGTCCGTTAGCTTTTTCTCCCTAGTGCGCATGCTCAGTTTCCTATGAGCATGCGCGCCGGGGAGAAAAAGCTAACGGACGTCCTACGGTAACTAACGTACGGTATGCAAAAACTCTCTATTCTCGCCAAACATTCCTGTTAACGAAAGGAATTAAATTTTTCTATTGTTTTGATCATAACGAATGTAGTAAAAATCATTTTTTTTTTCCAGTGGATTTTCATTGGCGCAACAGACCCATACTGGGCCAAGGCCATCTACTTACTGTCAGATTTCTAAACAGAAGATGTTATCCTTTTACGGGATACGGTTGTCAGACCTACGCCCAAAACTTTACAGTGTCATGTTAGACCGTCTGGGGGCCTAATGGTCAGGTGGCTAGCACTGTCGCGTTCGGTACCACAGGTTTCGGGTTCGAATCCCGTCGGGGCCATGGATGTTTGTAGGGGTTCAGAATCCACTTTAAGCCTTAGGTCCCAGTCTCATATAACTGTGAAGGGGCAACTCAGCTCTAGGCACAGTGATGTGATGTAGTAGTAGCAGTCATGTTTGACCGGGACCTACGGTTTAAAGTGGATTCCGAACCACTACAAACTTCCATGACACCGACGAGACTCGAACCCTGAGGCACTGTGCATCAGAACTATAGTCACTCGGCCACCCGGCCCTATCAATGGATATATCGGTAAAAATAATAGGAAAAGGTTTATTTGGATGATGAAATCCATCGGAACTATAACAAAAATTATATATTTTGCGATAGTTTATCACTTCAGTATCCTAATGCTATTTAATTTCTTCTGATACATTTTTTTACATTTTAAGTTTCTAACAAAATTATTCTGAATTAAACAAAATTGGGGAATTATTTATTACAAAACCTTCAACAAAGACGAACAAATAGAACTGCCCAATGCCAGTTTTAATAACATTTTATTCTACATTATTATTGTTTTGTGTCTCGACTCGTGGTTCAGTGGTAACGTGCGCCGCTGATGAGTATTATGGGGAGGTTCAATCCACTGGCAGTTTTGGGAAAAGAGGTGACTCAATGATGTTCAGCATCTTGCCTCGTCAGTCGAACTACCTACGTTTCTCCCATATGATACGTAAATGCGGGGTAATTCCTCCTAAAACCCCACCCGGAAGGCACTTCTCTCCTTCTTCAGCGTCACGGAGCCAAGTCAGATTTCTACCTACATAAGGGGCCCGATGGCCGAATGGCTAGCGCTCTGGCGTTCGGTACCACAGGTATTGGGTTCAAATCCCGGCTTTGCCCATGGGTGTTGTAGTGGTTCGGAATCCACTTTAAGCCGTAGGTCCCGGTTCTAATAGGATCGTAGAGCGCCGTGGGGGCATTGTTACTCCGCGCCCGTGGCTTACCATCAAGTTACACGCCCCCCGGGTAATGCAAAGTGAGTAACATCGGTGCAGCCATTATGGCGAAGATCACGGTCTATTTGCCAGTTGCATTGGAAGAAAAAAAAAAAAAAAACATACATATGCTCTATCACATCAGAAGCTGCTCTCCACTTTCCCTCCTTCCACGAGACCGCACAGGTTCTTGGGCTTGGTCTAGATGTTGCTGTCTACCAAGTGGGATAAGAATTAAAAATCGCATATAAAACTTGCTGCGTATAAAATTTGCTTTTATTAATCTTATTCATAATTGACTAAATTTTATTCAATAAAATAATAATAATAAAACATTTTAGATCAAATCGCTAGTATGGTTCCTTTAAAATAGTACATTAAAAAAACTGTAATTTATTTCTTTTTGACAACGATTATTTTTGCCATTTCAACTGTATTATCATTACAACAAATTTAAAAACCGATCTTGTGACTAAATTATTGAAATTTTCATTTTTCTTTTCACATGATACTTTTAATTAGGTCTCCCTTCCATGAAATGTATCTTGCGTTACTTATCACTTTGGAAGAAAGTTTACATGTGTCCCAATAGTGCCGAAACATCAGCTGCGAGAATGTCGTGGATGTTTGTCTACAGACATTCTCGCAAGAATGAAAAAAAAAAGTATTCTTTCTTTCTAATCTACATCAGTATTCATTCTATACGTGTCATTTTTGATTAAAACTCTTAAGACATGGTTAACTTTCCTTTTTTTTTTTTTTTTTTTTATCTCTCTAGAAAGAACGCGATGCTGTCTTGTTCCTTCTAACCCTCCCCTTTCCAATTTGGATACACATCAAAATTTTTCTTTCGCTTGCACGGTTAACTGCCAATGTTTTGCTCAGCAGAACAAGCCCCAGCTGTGTTTCCAAGACACTCCCTACCCTCCCTACGCCCCCTGTCCTACACGTTCCACGAGCAATTATGAATGGAGGATCATATAGTTCCTGCCCACGATGAAAATAACCCGGGTGTCTCATTTTTAGAAACCCTTCTGTTGTTATTATTATTACTTCTTTAGTTCTTTTTTTGCTCCAACTGTCAAACGGGAGCGTTCGTTCGAACAAAAGCGGATGCAGTTTCCAACCAAACGGAATATATATCTCTTGCTTCTTTTTTTTATGGTTTTCGCTTCTTTTTTTTATGATAGCGAGAGAGGTGTGAGCTGGATTGGCGGGAATCACACTTTAGGGGGACCGCTGGGTGGGGTAACAAGTTGTTCGCCGCAAGTAATTGCTCCGACTTGCAGTTTATGGCCTTGCTCTCTCTCTCGCTGATGAACTCATCTTGTGTCGCAATATCTTCCCATCTCGCCTCCTTTTTAACCTATTGTTATTTTTTTTTCCTTCCCCTACCTAAATAGAGGGAGGGGAAAGAGTTTCTTTTTAAATAGACTTGTAAAATGTCTCTTCAATCCAGTTAAACACTTTGACGCCCCTCTCGCTTGTGTAGTAACCGTAACGGATGCGGGTACGTCTGCCAGTACTGTAGGCAGAGATGATTATGGGTAATCGTGCTTGAAGAGTTGTGTGGTTCTTTCTTTCAATCAAAAATAAACTAGGATCAGCTATTTCAGAACTTTTTTCCCCCATAAATTATTTAGTTTTGTAATGTATAATGATTTCTAGTACGTTGATATAACGAATTACATCCATGATCATAAAAAAGATAACAATTGACCAACTCATGGGTCTTGTGTTAAAACCATTAGTAGAGAAAAAAAAAAAAAAAAAAAATAACGATAAAGCAGTTTGGTTTGTTTTGGCTACGGTCATTTTGTGCACACGTTCGGCTAACTAGATTGGCACCTACAGTTTACCACTCGCAAACATCCACGCCATTGCCAGAATTTGAATTTAAAGCCTGTGATGCCACATGCCAGAGCACTAGCCAATTAGCTATCGGGCCACAATGAAAATGAAAAAAAAAATTAGAATCATAAACCTTAATTTAACTCGACCAGCAAAGTTTATCTTTTTTATCTCTTCTTTATTTCAAGCCTTTTTTTCCCCATAAATTACTGTAGTTTTATAATATACTAGCAGAACCCTGGCATACGTTGTCCTACCAAAAAAAAAAAAAAAAAAATTCAATGTAGAAAATTACATATTGTGAATATGTTCTCCATGTTCCAATATATGTGCGTACTCATTTTCCTGGATACTGTTTGAACGGCATATAAGATGAAATGCTCAACACCATCTGGTGGTTAGTAACGATAAAGCGATAGCACGAGCATATTTTCCATACTTGAATGCATATTATTACCAATTTCCATAGCGATGGGTTGAACGGCATAGAAGTTGATAGACTGCACTACAATCTGGTGGGGACTTACAACAAAGGGGGTACCATAAAAACATTCTCCATTGTTTTGTCAAACATATACAAAAAATTTCATCAAAATAAGTTTCCGTTTCAATAAAAATCAAAATAAGTTCAGCCGTTTAGGAGGAGTTCAATGACAAACGCACGTACAGATTTGGTTTGTCTCTCTACGGTCATCTTGTGCACACGAAGTGTAAACAGACAAGGCCTACAGTTTACAGTTAATTCACAAACATCCATGCCACCGCCAGGATTCAAACCTGAAGCACCAAAGGCCAAAGTGCTAGCCAATTGGCCATGAGGCCGCAATTATTTAAGAGGAAACTAAGATTTTTTTTCCTATGCATCTTAAGCAATATATTTATTGCTTGCAATAACCGATTAAAATGTGTAAATAAATTTTTCTCTTTTGTTTGAAAAATGTTCAGTTTGATTCGTATTGATTCAGATTGATGCGTATTAAAATCGACTTGTATTTAAAAAAAATTTTTTTTTTCAATTGGGGCAACATTTATTTAAATAAAAAAATAATCCAAAATTGTTTCCGGTACATTTGTGATGCTAAATTATTGATAAATATTTCATTTCAATAGTTTCAATGGAAAAATTGAATTATTGAAATTATTATAATTGAAAATTGAATTATGTATAATTTCCCAAAATCTACATCTAATCCCAATTTATCTTTAAAAAATATATTTGAAACATGAAATGTTTATATATATTGAAGAAAACAACATGATTGAGTGATTACGAATGATGTCGACATGAAATAAACATTAAAAAACATCAAAATAATCTGCACATTTCACTTAATTCCTAAATCATTCTTTTTGAAGTACTTTTTTGCGGGCTCATGTTTAGAAGTTGTCCTTGCCGAATTTTTTAATGCATTTCTGCATTCACAGTTTTCCCATCTGTAAAAACTTTTGTTTTTTATTCTTATCCCACTTGATTGGTTCGATAGCAACATTTTAGACCAAGTCCATGATCCGTGCGGTCTCATGGAAGCAGGGAGGGAGCAACTTCTGTTATGATGGTGCACCCGTAGATTTCTATCTACGGGTACATCATCACTCGTTGTGACTTGACTCGTGACGCTGTTTAGGTGGAACTCCCCCGCATTTGTGTATGGTATGGGTGAAAACCAAAAAATCCCCATCCCATGTAGTCCGACTCACAAGGCAAGATGTTGAATATCACAAACGCCATCGAGTTTCCCCGTTTACTGAAACAATGTCTACAACAAAGCCGCCAGCCGATGGAACCTCAATCCTAATGCTAATCAGCGACGCACTTTATCGCTGAGCCACGATATGGGCTTCTGTAAAAACTCGCAAGACATAAACTGCATCACATGATAAAAATTTATTTTTTATACATCAAACACATTGCAAAGAATTTTGCATTTATTTCTGGTATTTGAGTTTTAGAGGAATGAGGAATTGCTTTTGCTTTTTTAAATTAGCGTAGTAGCGTGTCAAGGAACTGACGTACTACATACCATGGGGTGGGGAGTGGGTAGAAAGCATTAACAACTAGTCCAGAACTTTGTAACTTTAGCACCAACCTTCATTCATAGTTACAACACTCATATGTATATAAAAATTCTTCTGAATGATAAGCTACTTGAGCGAAATTGATATTCTAAGATGAAGAAATGACAAAAATGGCATAATTATAGAAAAGGAATTTCAAAGCTCATAAAGACTCATTAAGAAGATTCATTTTTAGACCAAAAAAAATGATTCAGATAATGATTCAGTTCGCTTTACTATGTTAAAAATTGTTCACTTATGTATTTTTTTACACTTGAGGAAATTTTATGCATATTTATGTATCTTTTTTATATAAAAATTGCTAACATTCTGCATTTTTTTTTCTTTAATAAATGTTTCAAATGGCTTCAAACATGACATTCTCAAATATTTTTTTGAAGTTTTAATGAACGAATAATTTTGAGTAAATAAGAGAGATCGAGGCAAACTTGGTTCATATTTTTTTAATAATACATTCGATGAACGAGATTGTCCTTTTCAGCCTATAATTTATTATTGATTTTAATTGATTGTCTTCTTTAACCTTTATACTACTTTTTAATGCAAGTTTTGTAGTGCAATCTAGTTAATTTTAAAAATTTTAAAAAGAGAGAACTTTGTATACAAGACTGTAGAAATTATGCCCAAATAATTATTTATGCTATAAAATCAGCTCAAATGGCAAAATTATGTTTAAGTTTTATTACTTGAATCCAATAAGGTGCTCTTAGTAAAAATATAAGCATTAGAAACACAGAATGCGCATAAGCATTAGTGTGTATTATGTCAGTACTGCTGTTTTCCAGAGATTTGTTTTATTTTATTTTATTGTGTACCGTCTGGTGAGCAATTTGTTGTGTAAAAAAATATATTGTGGGAGTAATAGATTTTTTTTATTTGTTTATTCCTTATCCCACTTGGCAGACAGCAACATCTAGACCAAGTTCGTGAACCTGTATGTCCTCATGGAAGGAGGGACTGGAGAGTCAGCTTCTGTTGGAATGTAACATTCGTAGATAGAAATCTGAGTTGGCTCAGTGTCATTGAAGGAAGGCAGTACCTTCTGGGAGGACTTTTGGGTAGGATCCTATTACCCGCATTTGCGTATCGTGTGGAAGAAAACCCCTGGAAACTCTCACCAGGTAGTTTGACTGACGAAGCAAGATGCTGAACATCAGTCCCGTTTTTTGAAACAGTGTCTACTACAAAACCGCCAGCGAATGGAACCTCCGCCCAAATACTCACCAGTGGCGCACGTTGCCACTGAACTACGAGTCGAACTTTAAAAAAAAAAATTTTATTAAATATAATTAACATATCCTCATTATCCTCTAATTATGTTTTCGCCATTTTAAATGTAAACTATAAAGATTGTTAGTTTTAGTAGGTAGCCAATCGCGTCGACGTAGCTCCTAGAGCTAGCCCTACTAATTAGAAAGGTGAGGGTGGAACATCGGTACGTTTCGTGTGTACCACGAAGAGCCCACCGACGGGTGAAGGCAGAGACAGTGATTGCTCCACATGTACGTTTAGTATGGCTGAAAACCCGAAAAACTCCCAGGAAGCAGCCCGACTATCGATACGAGACACATTGTCACAATCTCCAGGGCTAATATCATTATAGGGCATTGAGTGTACGACTGACAACCGTACCCCGTAAAAAGATAAACATCTCATATCTCGAAATCTGCCAGTAGGCAGACGGCTTTGGCCCATAATGAGGGTGTTGCGTCAATGAAGAAGATTTGGTTTGGCTTGTCACTTTACATTTTTTTTTTATACTCTGGGCTAATTAGACCGGGACCTACAGTTTAACATGGATTCCGAACCACTCGCACACATCCATGCCATCCTTAGGATTCGCACCTGAAGCCTGTGGTACCAAAGACGAGAGTGCTAGCCAATTGGCCATCAAGCCACCCAATGAAGAAGAATAATTTATTTTATAAGACTCCATGAATTTGATTTCAATCCACGAAATCAGTCTTAAATGTGGGCAGATAAAATAGCATATATATATTTATTTACTGTTACGCTTGTTGGATTTAAATTGTAATATAAATGCTTTTTATATGTTCTCTGGATTTTAAGTGAAAATTTTTTTAAAACTTTTGTTCTGGAAGATAATGGGTTGCCTTAAATATTTTAACACTCAAACAGGTTCCTTTGAGGCGACAAAGTTTGAAGACCGCTGCTATATAGACCTGCATTTGTTAAGTTGATAATGGTAAGGTTTTTATCAATCGCAAATGGAATGAGTTCTAAAGCGAATGCGATGGCGGCAATTGAAACGATTTTTTTCTTGTGGGGAATTATCAAAGGCAGCTCTGGGGAAGACTTTGACGGATCGTTCGGGTGTGGCAGCTCCGTGTTATGATTATCCCGAAAGAAATTGGCCCTCTATGAGCCCTGGACTTATCTCGCTTTGATGAATCGGTTACTCTTCTTGAAAATTCCAGCAATGTGTTTCAGGCTGTCACATTAGTTCTTTCATCATCCCACATTTGAATGGAAGTGAGCATTTTAGTTAGTTTCTGTTTCTGTGTGTGCAACGACTTGTGTGGGTCTCCAACAACAGATGCAGGTCCGGTTTCAACCTTTTATAATGTTTATTTCTGAGAAGTTAATTCTCGGAACAAAAGTTCATAATGATTTTTGTTCTTGCCGTTCAAGGTTCACTGGCGGAATATCTGATGGGATAGGCTTAACTTGACCATTTGTTTTTTCTTCAAAACGGGGCGGCCTGAAGGCCAATTGGCTAGTGATCTGGCTTTTGTGTATTACAGGCATCAGGTTCCAATCCTAGCGGTGGCATGGATGTTTGTGAGTGGTTCGAAATCCACGTTAAACTGTAGGTCCCTGTCTAATTAGACTAAAGTATGCAAAAAATGATCGTAGAACGGTAAACCAATTCAAACCTCAAAACGGGATATCTACAAATTTTAGTTAATATAGCTTGGAGTATCAAAAAGTTTTACACATATTTCTTTATAGTTTTTATTTCTTAATAAAAAAAATATTAATGAACACTTGAAAATAAATAATTTATGTGGATTCACATTTTTCTGATGAACAAATTTTCTTAAACTGTATTTGGTATTGATTTCAAATAACGATGAAATTCTGGGCAGGGTTTCTTAAAATTTACTTTGGTAGTTAACGTGCTTCAAGAACTACGACCTTCAATTGTGTTTTTTCGATGGTTTACAAAAAATAAGATCTTGGAATCCTTTTTTTTCTTAGGAAAATATACGATAACACTAAAGCCGGGCAGTCAAGGGCGGCGTGAGTGAAAATTGGCTAGCGCCCTGGCCTTTGGTGCCACAGGCTTCAGGATCGAATACTGGCGGTGGCATAGATGTTTGTGAGTGTTTCAGAATCCACATTAAACGGAAGGTTCACGTTTAATTAACCCAAAGTGGGCAAAAAAATTACCGTAAAGCAACAAACCAAGCAAATCTAGGGCAGACATAAAATATATTCAGTAATTATACGAAAAATTATATGATCCAATGTATTGGTGTGATTGGACATTTCCACCCAACAACTTTCGAGAGAAGCATTCTTAAAGTTCTATTCAGTCACTAAATAGCTACAAATAAATATGTATTCATGAAATACTTCTATATCTTGTTTTCAAATCCCAAATATCTTTTCAATCTATACTTACTTTACACTGTGAAATTTTTTTCCACATAGGTATTTTGTTTAATTCACTTATTCAAATATTTACAATTCGTCAGAGAATGAAATCCATTGCTCCAAATATTTTATTTTTTACTTTATTGAATTCAGCAGTAGTAGTTTTCATACATATTTTGTTAACACTACAATTTTATTTTCTTGCAGTTTTATACTAACGAGTTTATAGGTTTGTGACCAACTTATTTATATGTAAGACATATAGCTCAAGCCGTCACCGTCGTACTACTAAGTGCTAGCATTCATTTTTTTATATTTAGAGCCAGTTTATACACATATATTCTTAGCATATGTTGCTCTGTTTTTGAAAACGGAACATTTTGCCGTCCCGAACCTATGCTTGGAGACAATGGAATAAGCTATTTAAAAACGTAGCAAATTGTTACATTAGATCTACACTATTGTTCAAAATTTCGTATACCTTACAGAAAAATAAACAAGATCAATGTTTATCATTTATGTGAGAGCTTAATATCTATTAAAACATTAATGTTTTAAAATTTAAAAAAAAAAAAATTGTCTTTGGATTTTGAAAATTATTAAAAAATTTTAGAAGGTCTGTTGGATCCTCAATCTCAGTGTTTTGTAACGGAGGTACCGGAGCTGTTTTGTTGCTGCCCGACTGGAAAAGAATTGAAATTGCTGCTGGTGCTGGAAAAATTGCACCAAACTTCACAGAAGAACCGCTGACCATTCAAAAGGCACTTGAGGCCTATCGGAGTCTACCCCCCATCATAGCAAATGAATGGCTTTACTATCTTCACTGACTCAAGGTCTGTCTTACAGGCTCTTAATAATGGTTTCTCAAGTATGATCTTGAACATTATATCTCTTTCAGAACAATTCCACTGCTTGCACAGAATGTTATCCTGCAATGGATACCTGCTCATGGGGATTTGGAATTGAATTAATTGTAATTTATGGAATGGGATGGATATTATGGGATTTGGAATTCGATAATTATGGGATTTGGAATTTAATGAAATTGTAGATTCTTTGGCGAAGAATGATAGAGGAGGTAGAGAATGATAGAGGAAGTAGGAATGGCAGTCTGGATCAGACTGCCATTCCTACTTCCCTCGCAGATACAAATACCTTGGCAAAATCTAAACTTATAATTCCTTCTAAGATTAAAACATTATATCAAAACTAAATGTTGAAAAAAAAAAACCAGCTACTATTCTCACAAGATTAAGGATGAGGCACCACAAAAATATGAAAATTTCTGTTGATGGCGTTAAAAAATATCAAAAGTCTGCCAACTGCTCTGATGCCGAGCATACTCCTTATCATAACTTTGATTGCCCAGCTATTGCAGCCCCCGTGCATTGTCTGGATTATCCCTTGGAAAAGGATTTATATTTCAAGCTGGCAATCAACATAGCCAATATTATTCAGGAGCACTACGATATTTGATTTTTTTTTTTTTTTTTTGCACTCTTCAGGGAATACGATAACAACAATTTGAAGAAGACACTAAACAATAAAACCCTGACATTTCGAAATTTGAAGAGTTCTTTTATAAGTCGCTATGTTTCAAGCTTTTTCTTTGAAGTTCCGCATATCAAACTATAATACTATCGCGCTCATTCCTCCTCAAAAAAATCTTTATTTATCTAAATATCATTATTATATTAATTATTATTATTAAATTATTTATCTAATTGTAACGTTTTATTCTACTAGCAATATAAAAAATTTATTTTATATTAAAGAAAATATGGCTGCTACTGGACGATTAATGCTATATTTTTTCAAAAGCTTTTTATAACCTGGGAAAAGAGGATAATAATTATCTTAAAATAATGTCAATTTAAATTTGTTTTATTGTCATAAAGGCTTCAAATATTTTAATTTTTTTAACTGATCTAAGAAACAGAATGTTCTTCTTTTGGCAATCGGGTTCTAGAATTTGTGTCCATCCGGCCTTATAAAACAAAGTCCAAAAGTTTTAGATGTAACAATGAGCGTATCTTATAAAACGATAACTACTTTAAGAAAAAAAAAAGCTTACTGCTTTGTTTCGTAAAAGGTACAACGTTATACAATACATATTGTTGATTTTTGCGATTGTTAAGTATGAAAGATGTGACCTGTACTCAGCGAAACGATAGTTAAGCAAAATACAATAACAGATTGCTGAAGAATAATTTACATTCAAAAGAAAAAAATTCTAGACAGCGAATTTTAAAATAACCTTCAGTTAACGAAACACTGAACTACACAATGGACCAACGATGATAATCTAGGAGTTCAAAAAAAGTAAACTTTTACAAACCAAAAATTTTTCATTTATTCGATACAGGTACTCATGGAAATAAAATTGTGGTTTTGGAATGAAATCTATGCAAAATGCTTACATAGATACAATCCAAATGTAATTTATTCAGAATAATTTACTCAGAATTATTCAATCATTCAGAATTTATTTAGAATAATTCACTCAGAATGCTTCACTCAAGGTAAAGATTTCTTGAATATTCTTGAATAAAGGAGATAATCCAGAGATAATGAATCGTATAAAGCTTGATATTACTTTGCTAGTAATGAAGATAATGCAAATAACCGCTGGATATTATCAACATATCTTTGAGCTATTAAAGTTGTATGCAGGAGGACTTGAAGTATCCTACAGTTATGAGAGGTAGTACTACTATCACACCAGATGTGATGCCTGTATGTAAAACAAAGTCTGATTGGGACCACTAATCCTGTACCTTCACTCATGGATTCAAAGGTCATCTATTCCAAGATTAAAGGGGATTTTATTTCTGAGCCCTATACTATGTCAATTTGTTGGCAGCCATGATGATTACCTGTAATACCACTCTAGATCACGTTATTGTTATTATGAGGATAAAGTTAGGCGTCATAGAATCTCTGTGATAGAAACTTGACCTAGTCAAGTGTCGTGAAATAGTGGACGAGTGGTTTGGAAGGTGATGCAGTGCGTTGTTGAAGAGTGTACAGTAACGCCTTTGGAACATTACGGTGCTGATTTTAAACTTAATCAACCAATACCTACCAATTAATACCTACGTATACCTAAATAGAATACTTTTCAACTGACTCCTCAAGACACATAAAATGCACTAAAGATGAAGCAATAACCTAATCAATAGTAATTCAAAATTCGCAATAATTATAACCACAAACTAACAGGTTCGAAAGGCTTTCAATTATTTATATAAATTGAAGAAGGAAAACATACACATGAAATAAAATGAAAACGAAATAGGGAAGTAAATAATATATATATATATTTATATATATTGATTTATATATTTCCTTCTTTGTAATGTTAATGTTATTAGAATGTTAATATGCATCTCAAGAAGAAGCATAAAATAAAGCATCCCATGTCGATACAAAAAAACAGACGCAGAAATACACAAGATAAATGTTAAAATGGCTTCGACAATAAAACCCGAGTTCTTCCTCTTTTCTCAATGTCTCTTTCAAGAAAAACTATTATCATTCACAATAATGTAACTACTTTGAAACAATATTTTACCACCAGTAACAGATTATCTGCTGGTAGAAGATTTCTTTTTTTGTACCAAGTCTTACAAGACCGGTCCTCTTAGGTCCATTAAAAAAAAAAAGACAAAAGAGGATCATTACTAGGAAAATGATCCGTGGCCAGAAAGAAGAAACAAACTTCCAAGGCAGGGTAGATCCCAACAAACCTCAGCACCCATTGTCAACAAACCCTGATGTCAGAAGAGGTCAGATTCCAAACCTTTACTAACTCGGTTTCCGTGACACTTAAGGAGGGTTTTATTTCATTCACGTCGTCAGTGTGCAGTCGAGTTCCACGCCCACGCTGAAGACATCAGGTGAATGCTCGCAACCATTAGGATTGGAAGGTGAAAAGTTTAATCTTTTGCCATTCTGGGGTCTCAGTTTTAAGTTACGAGCCACTATCATGTGCCACACACTTAGCTTATTAAGACCACTTGCTTTGCCAACTGCCAAGAGGAGTTTCAAATACTCTCTTGTCTTTCAATAAAATGTACTTGCCTCACCAATAATGCAAAAGCAAATATTCTGAAACTAATAAAATAAAAACAAGTAACATAAATAAAAAAAATTTTAAAGTCAATTCCTTCTTTTATTTCTCACTATATTGCAGAAAGTCCTTTATAAATAATTTTCATTCATTTTTTTAAGTTTATCGGCGCTATCTATTGGTAGATATATGCAACTTAAATCTAAAAAAAATTTAAATTAATTAATTAAATATAATGAATGAATTAATATTTGAAAAAATTGTTTTAACATCAAGTGTCATCCAATACAAGTTCAAAAAAAAAATGTATTTGAACTTGAGTGGCTGAATAAAAAGTGTTTTATGAACGATTGAAAATTTGAACAATATATATATATATAAGGAGAGTGTGAGCTAATAGAAGGAATTTAATTAAAATAAATTCACTTGCTTTTCTCACTTTCACCATTCAGGGGAAATTATTGCTTTAGCAAATGATATAAATTTGATCAAAATCTGAAATTTTTAAATGAATTTAGATATGTTTAAACAGTGCTTTTTGATATTATTAAATTTTTATAGTAGTAGTAGAATATTCCCTGTTATTTTTTGTTGTTGTTGAATCCGAATTAGTAGTATTTTTACTTTCCCCACATAAACCGCTAAATTGTTGACATATTTTTGATAAAGAATGCTATTTTTGTCTTTAGCTGGGTCTTAGAAATTCATTTCAGACTAAAAATTACAGAAGAGCTCATTTTCAACAATTTTGCTACATAATTTTGATTCTGGCTTACTTCTATTTTTTCACTAAATCTCTAGTTCCAAAGCGAATTTTTTTTTTCGTTTTCTTCAATTTTTTACGTGTCCGTGTCCACTTTCAACGATTCCTATTGCTTTTTTTCCTTTCAAATTTCTTTCTCACGCTTTTTTTTTTACATATAATATTCATTTAAATTTATTTTACAAACAAATAATGATATATATTTAAATAATTTTAAAATGTTTTAAAAGATCGTCTGGTAAAAGCAAAGACAGTTATATTTCATAGTGAAAATGAGATTTTTCAAGAAAAAAAAAAAGTACGGAATTCTATAGTTTTTTTTCTTTAAATATTCAGCCGATTTTGTTATTATTTTATTCGTTAAGTTTTTTTTCATTACTGGCAATTTGTAAACATTTGAGTACACGAGATTTAGAATTGTCTTAAAAATTCGTATGGATGTTTGTTGTTTAAATGAACTGTCAAGTTTTTTATATATGAACTGCCAATTTTTTGGAATTATATTAGGTATTCTTGTACACGTTTGTGATTCAAAATTCTTATTTCTTATTCTTATATATATGTTTTTGTTTCAGAATTTTTTTATTAATAAATCCTTAATAAATATATTGGAGAACAGTATTAAGAACTGTTATTCGTTTTTGGAACTTTTTGATATAAGAATGATAAATATTTATATATATATATTTTTTTATAATTTTTTTTGTTGATTTTAAAGTTCTATTATATAGGGTAAAAATTTTTTTCAATCTAAATATAAATTTTAGTTACATTACCTTTTTAATACGCTTTTTTATTTTATATAGGTAACAGTTTTTTATCATTCACAACGCCGTAACGAATTAAATTAAATATTTGTGTATGTTATTTCTACCGTCAATCTTTAGATATAGCTTTGATCAATTAGAAATGAATACAAAAAAGTTTCGTTTTTTGAATAATTCGTTAGTTAATTTACAGGTTAATTTAACTTGATCGCGAAATTTTTTTAATGTCTTTCTTATTTAGAAATAAAATAAATTTTTTTATGACATTAAAACAGTTAATCTGTAGAATTTAAATAAAGTATATTATTACAGGTTTCATATGTTATATATTCTAGAATTTTGCCTTTTATTTATTATTATAATTCAATGTGTTTTTTAGTATTTTTTCTATATTAAAATGTTACCGAGCCCAAATAGGACTATTAAGGGATTATATTAAGCTTTTCTCTTCTTTTTTTTAATGATAAAATTTTATTTTATTATGTTGAGGATATTCTTTTAATGTAAATATTTATTTTAAATTTTATTTATGAAAGTAAAAAAAAACTATTATTTCATTGAAGCTATCATTTCATATCATCTTGTGTAATATAAAATAATAAATCCAAATGTGAAAAGAAAGACAATAAAAAATGATCCTTCGTAATCAAATTTGATTACACATGTGGATAGAAATCAAAAAATTATAAAATGAATTTATTAAAAATTAATCATATTATTGCTTGAATTTTAATTTTTTTTAATGTAAAACTCATTTGGTATAGCTAAAATCTGTGAATATATGACAATAGTTATAATCTATTTATTTTCAAACTATGTATCTATTTTTTTAAAACTATCTATTTTCATATAAATAAGTTACTTTAAGGTGAAATATGCAAGTTATATCAAATATAATTAATTTTAAGGTAATTTACAGAGCTTTTAATTAGTTGATAATCATATATAATTTTCATTTATAATTTTAATACAATTTATTTATTAAATTTTTATTATAAATAATGATGGTTAGAAATAATAAATTAAAGTGAATTTAATCAAAACAAATCATATTGTCTCTCGGATTTTAATTTTTTTTTAATGTAAAACACTTTTGCTATCGTTAAAATCTGTGAATATATGACAATATAGGCAATCTATTTATTTTCAAACTATGTATCTATTTTTTAAATACATTTATTTTCATATAAATAATGATGGATAGAAATTCAAAAATTTTAGACTGAATTTAATAAAAATAAATCATATTGTTGCTTGGATTTCAATTTTTTTAATGTAAAACTCATTTGATATCGTTAAAATCTGTGAATATTCAGAAGTATATGATACTAATTACAAACTATATATTTTCAAACTATGTATCCATCTTCTTAAACTATTTATTTTCATATAAATAATTTACTTTAAGAAAAGTACATATATAATCAAATAAAATTAGTTTTAAGATAATTTACAGAGTTTATAATTAATTGATTATCATATATAATTTTCATTTATAATATTAATGCAATTTATTTAATAAACCTAAAATAAATATTTAATTTTCAAGCACAAAAATTATCTGTTTTATATATATTGACTGAGAATTGGTGTAATTTTTGCTTGGATCTAAACTAAAGCATTTTTAGTCAAAAATAAGATTGTCTACTGAAAGCCGGATGGTAAGAGGGCATTAACTTCTGGAAAGATTCTCCGGGGTAGCTGTCCCTTATTTGTTTATCCATAGGGAGAAAATCCTAAAAATTTCCAGGAGAGAATATGCTGTAAAAAAAAAATAATAATAATAATATTTACGCATATCTAACGTAAGAAAAAAAATTTAAATATAAAAAAAATATGCTTCTCAGAAAAAGGCAGAACAATGCTTTCATGAGTGATTACAATTTGATCACTCTGTTTTTCAAGAAAAAAATATAGATTATAAATATCACTGTATGATTTTCATTAATGATTAATTCAACTGATTTCCTAAGAACTCTTAATATGCGCCTCTGGTAATGCAGCTGATTTATGCTATGATAATTTCAACCTCTTTGAATAAAATTTGTAGAAAATTGTGATTTCATCAATCATAGCGACAGAGTAACCTTGTGTTTTAAAAAAAGCAGCTGTAGCAAAATTATACTTTATGAAATTACATAAAAACAAAATAATAAAACAAAAAAATCACGGAACTTAATAAAAAAGTAATGGATTTCAAAATCAGCATTTTGCTGCCATCATTAGTATGATTATTTATTTCACAAAAAATTAGTCTTTAATCGAGGAAAAATCATTTCATTAATATATTTGATTGCAGAGTTATTAAATATGAAACCATCTATTTTTGCAAAACGATCATAAATATTAAAAAGATCCTTTTTCTTTTAAATCGATTTTTATTGATATTTTAATTATGCCCCAAGACTAAATGAAACAAATCCAAGATCTTTGATACAGTTCTTTTACACTCCTTACCACTCACTTTATCATTTAGAATATCATATATTCATACATATATAATTCCATAATTTCATTAATTAATCCTATAAACAGTATTAATTAGTAACTGGCTTACCGATTACGGAGTACTAATGGGGATAAACCCCTTAACTTCCTCATCTTAATTCATAAATTTAATTACAATTAATAACTGGCTGAAAAAATTGAAAACAATTAAAGAAAAATGATGCATCGCCAAATCTTGCAAACCCTAAAATTGAAACATTTTCCCGGAAATAATTCTTGAAATGTAATCCACAATTCCGTAATGATATGAAAACATCTGCTACACCATCGTTTGTTATTACTACTTTGCATAATCAAAAAAAAAAAAAAAAAATGTAATTGAGAATAAGTCGAATTTATCTCATCATTTTAGATAACACAAATTGTACAAAGTGATCATTAGTTCTAAATTTTCTTTTCCTTTTTTTTTTTTTTTTTTTCTTTGTTTATTTTCTCCCACATTACACACAGCTATTTTGTTTTGTTGTGAAATGATTTTTCAACTAGAACAAAAGATAATGCAGCATTTGGCTTAGTAAAAGAATGCAATATTTTTAGTTTTACAAATTCTTGTGAAAAATATTTCAGGTAACGAGAAAAAAATCTCAAATAACTGACTCTGTTTTGTAAATTTTGTTACTAAATCATTGCACTGTTGTTAAATCATTACAAATGAAATGCAAGCTACTCTATTGAAAACAAAATTTGGGTGTTTTGATTTTACGTATAGCTTCAAGTGCTTTGTTTAGTTAGGCATTTCCCAAAATTATGCTACAGCGAAACTGAGACCAATTTTTAAAGGAACACTTTGGATTTTGTAAACGTAAAATGAATTCAATTTTTATATAGTTATTTTATTTCATATATTTTATCATTAATGGATAATTAGTAAATTAATTTTCATTAACTTTTATGTGTTTATTTTATTTCAATTTTAAAATTCTAATTATATAAAGTAAACAAAAATTCATTCAGCCAATGCTTTTTATTTAATTTAAAGACTAAGATTTTTTTTTTATTATTTATTTTCTTAACTTTTATTTTAAAGATATTTATGTCAACTATTAGAATTAATTGACTTGGTCAATGATTTAAATAAAAAGTAGTGCATGAAAACAAATCAAATTATTATATTAGATAATTTTTGCTTATAAAATCGGTATATATATATATATATTATTTACTAATTTTTAACTTAATAGCAGTCTTTAATTTAGAACGTTTTATATGCTATCCGCGAAAAACTTTTTCCTTCCAATACAGCACAAGAGTATGATATTTTTTTTTGAAGGAAGAAAAGTCAAATATTAATATTCTGTGATAATTTCGTTTATTTGTCATCTTACATTGCACATTGTTTATTAACTCTTTTATTTAACAGCTATTCTTCTTCTTCAATGGCGCAACAGCCCCATAGTGGGGCCAGGCCATCTGCTTACTGGCAGATTCCGAAACAAAAGATGTCAGCCCTATGCCCTATAGTGTTATTAGACCGGAATCTACGGTTTAAGGCGGTTTTAGCTTACGGTTTTTTTTATTTAATTAAAATAGATATATTTTATTTGGCGCTAAAATATACTTTTTTTTCGAAATTCGACCCAAATTCTTTTTCGCTTCAAAGGCGGCTGGAGAATGTAAAAAATTAAGATATCCTTGGTTTGATAGATCTGATGAGATTGCAAACTTGCTTCTTATAATTTAAAAGCATTGTCTTTTTTTTTCCCATGAATCAATTATTTTGGAAGATACAAATATTTTCGATGGACAGCAGGACAACGTATGCCATTCTGGGGCAACTTACAGCAAAGGGGACAGTATAGAAACATTCTCCATATTTTGTCAAACACACACAAAAAATTTCATCGAAATCAATCAAGCCGTTTAGAAGAAGTTCAGTGATAAACACACGTACAGAAGGATTATATCAATTGCAGCGCCACCTACCGGGTCCAATTGTGAATCTAAACCATCCAGGGACCCACTCAAAGACACACAAAAAATTTCATCAAAATCGGTCCAACCGTTTAGGAGAAGTTCAGTGGCAATCACATGTACAGAAGAATTATATATACAAAAATTAACAATATTTCCTTTTTTAAATTTCATGGAATATCTACATTGTATAAGAAAAGATATGTTATTTTCTTGAAGGTTGATACCCTATTTGCCCAATTTGAGAGTTTTTTGTCAGACACAAACAAACGAATGAGTAATTGCTGTATAGAATCCTTTGGAAGTGAAACTTTAACTTTTAAAAAGTGTCTTTTGGATATTTTTTATTCATACACCATTATGATTCCATACACTTTTAAACAGCAGGAAACAAAAGACGGGGAACACAATTCTCATGGCTATTGAACCCCCCGTTATAAAAAATATGTCTATTTTCATCTTAACGGGGTCTTTGTCTTTATCTATAGTTTTTTCCTCTCTCTCCCGGGAGACTGCTAATGTGCATGGTGAAGAATAAAGTTTTCCGAGTAGGCATAATCATTCTTTCAGCCGCATACCACGCAGATTACTTAGCGCAGTTCTTCCTCCTCGGCTAGGGTCCCCGAGCGACCATCCATCTTTAACAGTTTGCTGCCGAGTGCCTACTCGAGGGCCCAGGAGTGCACTTCAACCTTCTTGACGGTTGATACAAAGTGACGCTAACTGCAACCGGGAGGCGTAATGTAGCATGTGCCGACTGACGTTAAGGGGGAACGTTCTCCAATGTGGAGAGAAAAAAAGAAAAACGATTCTTGAGCATCTCATTTTTTTGCTTCAGTTTTTATGCGTATTTTTATTATGCATACCTGCTGTAAATAATTTGTTGTAAAAGAACGAGCAGTCCCTAGTATAACACGGTGTGTGGGCCGAGTGGCTAGGACTCTGGGGCTCGGTAGCACAGATTTCTGGTTCGTGTAGTTTGTAGTGGTTCGGGATCCACTTTAAATCGAGGGTCCTGGCCTAATATGATCATAGAGCCATGTGAAGGTAGTGTTACTCTCGTCCGTAGCATATCTTCAAGCTACACCTGGTAGTACTAAATGGGTAACAACAGCGCGGCCTTACTTGTGGTATAAAGGTTAATTGTCTCTGTATTGCCAGCTGCAGTAGAAAAAATAAAAAGTATGACTTGGTGTATATAAAAGAAAGAAAAAAAAATAGTGTTAATTTATGCAGAATAGTCGATATTTCACAAATCATTTATAACAATGAATCAATAATAATAAACCCAGTGGTGTAGGTTTTCCTGCAACAGGGAGATTAGTAACAACAACAGCATTTATAAGTTTGCTGCATGATATAAAACCAAAGTTCTAAAACTTGAATATGTACCAAAGTTTTTAAGATGTACTTATATATATATGGACCTGATGGCCTAGTAACTAGCGCTCTGTGCCATAGGTTTCAGGTTCGAGCTCCGGCAGTGCCATGGATGTTTGTAGGGGTTCAGAATCCACTTTAAAACATCTCATGTTTCGAACTCTGCCATCAGTCAGACGATCTCGGCCTACAAAGGGGCTGTTGTGCCGATGAAGAAGAAAGTATACATATAAACATTTAATTTTAAAAAGAGATTTATTTTAATGTATTAAATTTTAAAATATTTAAAAATATTATTGAAATTAAGATCAGATTTTAAATAGTTAAAATTAATTTATTAAAAAAAAATGACGTTAGTTTACATAAAAATATATCTCTGTTTCAAAGATTTTGTTGTTTCATGCTGAATTTTTATAAAAATCACTCTTTTAATTTGCATATTTCCATTTACACTAAATCAAAGTGGTAGGGTTTTTCCCCTCCTGAAACAGGCACAAAAGGGGACAGCAGGAAAAATAAATTTGGGAACTACTTCACTAAGAATAGTTTAAGCAAAAAAATGAAACTCTTACATTATACGTTAACTGCGCTGTAAAAAAAGTAACAATAACATTTGCAGGTTTTAATACTTTACAGGAAACCCTTCATCTTCTAAAACTCATTTCTGATTATATAATTATAGAATTAGGAATTGTCATATTCTCCGTAAAGCTTCCTGAAGATCTTTATCGTTATCTAATGCTGTATTGGAGAATTTTCTGACTGTTTGCATAAATGTTTGACATCATTGATTCTAGTGGAATTTGAAGTATTTGGGGTTAATTATGTAACAACCTCCTTCTTTAAATCGCTGATATGAGAGTACATTAATTAGTAGAAATAGTAAGACATTTAAAGGACTTGCCTTTTAATTTTAATGTGATATGTTGATGTACCAATAATTATTGATATTTCCGTGTATAAATTCCAAGTTTCTCAGTCCATTTGCTGTTAAACATATCCAGACTGTCACTAATTATCATTATTTTTACTTTATTTTATTTTTTTAGTACTCGTTTTATCTCGTTTACAAAGCATAAAACCATCATTTTGTATTGTATGCGTTACTTTATGCGTTACCAATAAATAGCGTATTTCTTGCTTTTCAACCATCATATCTATATTTACAAAAAGTTGTTGTAAATATTCATTTCCCAATTAGGGCCACTTTGGTGTTTTCACACTCTATTGAAAAGTCAATATTTTTTTTTATTCATCTTTATTATAATAAGCAGGGTTATTTCGCTATTATATGATACTTTGAATTGCTGGGTTTTTTTTTCTTATCACATTCGGTAGACAGCAACATCTAGACCAAGTTCAAGACCCCATGTGATCTCATGGAAAGAGGGACAGTTTCTGCTGTGATGGAGCACCCGTCGGTAGAAGTCTGACTTGGCTCCATGACGCTGAAGAAGGAGGGCAGTGCCATTCGGGAGGACATTTAGGATGAAATACCCCGCATGTGCGTATCGTATGGGAGAAAACTCGGAATACTCCCACCAAGTTGTCTGACTCACGAGACAAGATGCTAAACATCACAAACACTATCGAGTCACCTCGTTTTCGGAAACAATGTCTACAACAAAGCCGCCAGCTGATGGAACCTTCCACTCTAATGCTTACCAGTGCACATTATACTGACTGAGCCATGAACCTGCCGTATAGTTTTTTTTTATAAATAAAACAAATTTTTTATCTTTATTTATATTTAATATATCTGAAAAATATATTTCTTATTTAATACACAGTGCATTTTATGTAGACAGTACAGTTGTGCCATCTAATAAGGGAGTTTCGTATTTTATCAGTTAACCTGATATTAGTTTTTTCAGTTTTTTACTGGAAAACAAATGGATACAAAATATAACTCTCATTTTTTAATGGTTTATTGATTTAATCATTAATTTTGTTTGATTATCATTGTAAGTGTAAGTAAGTAAGTAAATAAGTCATTAGTGTAGAAAAAGATACCACATTTCCAAAATTGCCCTAAAATCAGTCTCTCAGTAATAGCTTCATCATTCTTGGTGTGTTTAGTAGAAAATCTCCCTACATTTTTTTAGGTATAATATAATTATGGACTAATTTCCATTAAAGAGGTCTTCAGGCAAAGACTTCACCATAAGTGACTTTATTGAATATTTCTTTGTAAAGTCGACTTTCCGTTCATTTCACCTGTAATCCGACCTCCGGCATTTTGATATCATAGAATAGGGACCGTTGGGATTTGTCGTCAAGAATTAGAGAGTTTTTGCATACCGTACTTTAAAAATACGGTACTTTTTTTCTCCCTAACGCACGTGCTCATAGGAAATTGCGCATGCGTATCTGTAATAATGTTTCCTATGAGCATGCGCGCTAGGGAGAAAAAAATATCGTATTTTTAAAGTACGGTATGCAAAATCTTTCTATTATTGTAGCCAAAGTGCGTTATATAACGGGTTGCAGCTATGCAAACAATACGAAAAACCTGGATTTCATTATTTGGCGATTTATCACTCAGTTGGTACAAAAAAAAAAAAAAAAAAAAAAAAATTCTGATGGCCATCCTATTTTGTAATTTAGCCGGCATTTTTATTTGTTACAAATATCTGATTAAAAAAGGAGCAAAAATACAAACTCATTTAGTTTGATAAAGTATCTATTCATGATGATGATTATGACTATTACCTCTTTTTGTACAACATGGAGGTCCATTACCTATAAAAACAGTTATTATTTTTTTAATTTCCCGGCTACTCAAAAAATAATATTTTTGAAAGCGGTTCTAAATCTAGATTTATTCATATTATTTAAAGAAATGAATTGCTTTTTTTCCCCATTTCTACCCATCCCTGTTTTGCTATTTCAGTCTCTCTGTTATTAATTCCAAAATTTATTTTGTGACTCCATTTAGAGTCTCATAAGTGCGAAAGAAATTAATTATTCCGACATTAAATCACTAGTTAATTACAATCACTGATTCCATTTAGTCTTTCAATGCTAAATTAATAAATTTATTTCCCCGCTCATTTATTAACACACACATCTGCACGTGATAAACTTCCTCGCTATTAGATCAACAGACCAATTTCATGCGAGTCTTTTATAATAGCTTTAATACGAAAAACCATTCACAAACACACACACAAAAAAAAGAGTTAGTAAGTCTTAATAAGTAATCAGACTCCCCTTAGAGCTTAATAATTGGCTTCTCAAAGTGTTACTGTATGGTGATGAAATATTAAACTTGGAGTTGACAGTTTATTAAGCTGTCAGAGCCGGAGAAGAGGTGGCTGTATCTCGGCACGTAGTGACTCGAGAGACGGCGTCGAAACCCGCAGGGCTAACCGAACCACTCTTTGAAAAGAGACTCTCAGCGTTATTAATCACTTTACGACACTATCTCCTTGAGATGCATATTTCCTGAGTCAGGACTTTTTTAACGCGAAATGAAAGGGAGCGTGATATATCGGAGGATCGTATATATTTCACATCTTTTGCTTGGTTTATTGCTTATGGGGAAAAAAGAAGTATATGTAGATATCTTTTTTTTTTTTTTTTTTTTGCTTGGTTTGGTTTCGAAACGGTGTAGTGTAGCGTGATTTGTGGTAATTTTTTTTAAGAACAGTAAATCTGTTAGGTTAAAAGATTATCAAGATTTTCTCCTTTATTAGTTATGTGTAATGCCGTCCAACTACATTTATGATTGTAACGAAGATGACCCATATAGCACCATTATCAACTTCGGAGTTGCTAAGAAATGTCGGTGTCATTCAACTTCAATGTACCAGTGAGACATGTAATGTGACATCTATGACATGTGATGCCCTTTTTTTTGCTCACGTGATATGGATGAGTTTTCAGAAACATGATATAAAATCTTCCCATGAAACTTTTGGAATCATTGTATTATGGATTTCGAAATAAAAAATCCAATTATTTTACGTAAAGTGTTATCTGGAATATAGGTTGTCTTGAATTATTTTACAGATAATAAAGCAATTTAAAATGCTTTAAAAATATAATCTTAGCCTTAAATTAATTTTGCAAAATGTATGCTAGTCTAATGATATATTTTGACATAATCAATGACTGTACATCACTAAAGGTGGAGCCGTGGCTCAGTTGCAATGCGCTTCGCTGGTGAGCATGACGGTTGAAGTTCAATCCGCTGGTGGCTTCGTTATAGACACTGTTTCAAAAAACGAAGGTGGCCAATTGGCTAGCCTTCCGGCCTTTCGTACAACAGGGTTCAGGTTCGAATCCTGGCTGTGGCATGGATGTTTTTGAGTGATTCAGAATGCACGTTAAATGTAGGTCTCAGTCTAAATAACCGAAAGTGTGCGCAAAATGACTGTAGAGCGACCAATCAAACCAGTAAAGAAAGGCGATTTGATGGTGTTTGTTGCCTCGTTAATTAAGACTACCTGCAGGAAGTTTTCGGGTTTATCTCCCATACGATGGGAAAATGCGGGGTAGTTACCCCTTACAGTCCCATCGGAAGGCACTGCCGGCCCTACTTCTTCAGCGTCACGAAGCCAAGTCAAGACTTCTATCTACAGGTGCTTCAACACGACGGAAGCTGCCTCCCTCCTTCCATGAAACCACACAGGTTCTTGCACTTGGTCTAGATGTTGCTGTCTACCAAGTGGGATAAGAAACAAATCATTAAAGGTCATCTTACAACACGTATATATAATATAATTAACTTCGAAAAAAATACCAAAATTTCAGTAATGAAGAATTTGCGTTGATAATAATCTATTTCTTTCTTTTTTTTTTAAATCTTAGTGGATATTTAAAGCATTTTTATTTTAGAAAATTTTAAATGAGAAGATCTTTTTTAAACTAAAACAGAACATAACTGTTAAACATTTAAACTCTATGTATTTAAAAATAAATAAATCTGACCATACTAGATATAGCAAAGATGGCCAATTTGTATTTAAGATAGATTTCTCACATGAAAGTTAGTTCCGAAGTACCATTTAATATGCAGAGTTTTACAATTTAACATTCACATTCATTGAGAATAAAGGAGAGGTAAGGACTTAGCGTCTGGCGCTCGGTGCCACAGGTTGCGGGTTCAACTTCCGGTGGCGCCTTGCATGTTTATAGTGGTTCGGAATCCATTTTAAACCGTGAGTCCCGATATAGTATGACTCTAAAGAGGTGGTATAGTGCAAATGATTGGTGTATTCTCTCTCTGATATAGTTCAAATGGTGTATTCACTCTCTGGTATAGTGCAAATAATTGGTGTATCAGAAAATTGAAACTCATCAAAACAGCTGAATAGGTTGCTTTAAGTTATTATTTCAGCTTTCTTTAAGTTGTTATTCCCAAATGCTAGCATTTGGATATAAGGTCATTCGTCGTTAGAACGGCAGATATAAAACACATTCCGCGTTACCTGTACAATAATTTTTGTTAGATATCTTATGAAACAAGAAGCAAAATAAAATCAACTTTATACTCGCAGATAAATATTCCAATAGTTATATCGTTGGTTTTATTACCCATAAAATATACGGGTATTGTTTGGGGAGAAACAGGATCAGCAATGTCCTGGACCATTTCTAATTTTCTTTTTTTTTTTTTTTTTAATTTCTGTCAGAAGGCTAATAATTACATAATCAAATAATGTAAAGAAAATAATTTCTTTTCTTTTCATTTCTATTTTTCTCTTCTGTATTCTTTTTATCCATAAAATGTTTTATGGATAAAAAGAATACAGAATGTTTATCCATAAAATGTTATGTGTTTATTTATTTATTTTTTTGGTGGGAGCAGCAATGGCCTGGACCACTTTCAATTTTTTAACATTTCTTCATGTAATACATAATCAAATAACGTAAATAATAATAAATAAAATATTATATTATTACTTATAATTACTTATTAAATAACTTAAAATTTTTAATTTCTATTCTTTTCTTTATTTTTTTTATCCATAAAATACATGGGTATTGTTTTGAGAGTGAGCCAGCAATGTCCAGGATCACTTTTATTATTTTTTAAAATTTATTTCATGAGACTAATAATTACATAATCAAATAATGTAAAAATTTTTTAATTTCTTTTCTTTTCATGTCGATTCTTTTCTTCTTTATTCTTTTTGTCCATAAAATATATGGGTATAGTTTTGGAGAGGGGGTAAACCATTCCTAGACCATTTAAAAAAAAATTCAATTTCTTTCATGAGTCTAATTATTATATAATCAAATAACGTAAAAAACTATTCACTTCTATTCTTTGTAGTCATAAAATATATGGGTATTGTTTTGGGGAGGGATTCAGCAACGTCCTGTACCACTTTTAATTTTAGTTTATTTTTTTTAAATTCTTACACGAACTAATAATTATATAATAAAATAATGTAAAAAGATTTTTAATTTCTTTTCTTTTCTTTTATATTCTTTTTACCTATAAAATATATGGGTGCTGTTTTGGAAAAAGGGGATCAGCGATACCTTGGACCACTTTCAATTTTTTAAAATTTCTTTCATGTAGCTAATGACTTAATCAAATAATGTAAATATTTTTTAATTTCTTTTAATTTTGATTCTTTTTTTGTCTATTCTTTTTATCCATAAAATATATGGGTATTGTTTTGGGGAGGGGTTCAGCAATGTCATGGACCATTTTTAATTTTGGTTTATTTTTTAAGATTATCTTTCACGAACTAATAATTATATAATTAAATAATGTAAAAAAAAATGTAATTTATTTTTTTTTCCTATTCTTTTAGAACAATTATTAAATCATTTTATGTATAACCTGTATATCAGCCAGACAATCATATTTTTAACTTACATTAATATTTTTTTTTTCCTTTTTAAAAAAGATATAATATGAATGGTAAATTTTTTTTAAACCTGCTGTTAAATTTATCATTGCTTGTCATTGCATAAAAAAAATCCTTGTATGTGAAAAAAAAAAGAAAAAAAATCTTAACAACGCACAATTTTGAGACGTGACTGGAAAATATGAAATATTACATTGTATCTAAATTGAAACAGATAATATCTTATTTTCAACAGCTATTCATTGGATAACATTGTACTTAGTGCATTGTTAATGGAACAATATCATATATTTCTGCCTTTATCTTTGACAAAAATGTCCTTTTTGTGTTAATTTGTCACCTATCTACATCTCATCAAATGAATTTTACTAGGAAAAGATATTTTGTGTGTGTTCA
The DNA here is from genome assembly GCA_021605075.1 of Caerostris darwini. Lineage (NCBI taxonomy): Eukaryota > Metazoa > Arthropoda > Arachnida > Araneae > Araneidae > Caerostris > Caerostris darwini. Next base: position 132,535 of record BPLQ01007125.1, read on the forward strand.
AATGCTTACAAAAGAAATGCCAATTACTGATGGAGCTGGCCGTAAGATAACAACCAATTGATATTTTCTTCACAATTCTCTAAACGAACTAATTTAATGATGATAAGATTCTGTAATATCCTTTTATCTCTTCTAGAACAGAAGGCTGCAATTATTTCCCATACTTAGTTCCTAAATTCCGATTGCAAAGAATACTGATGAATAAAGACCTGGCCGTTAAATCATATCTAATGGCCATTATTATATCAGCAGACATTTATTATATTCAAGTCTAGATTTTAGCCCATTTCTTCATAAAACGTGAGCAAATTGGTAAAGTGGACAAAAAGCTGTTACTACAATACAGTTCTCAAACTTTTACGTCTAAAAAAGACCAATATGACGAATTTTGAAATGATTCGACATCAGTGATCAAAATTAAGCATCGGAAAAAATTCATTAAAAGGACTTTAAAACTTTTGAGTTCTACCTATTGATTTCTATTTATTGAGTTCAATAACTACTTATATAGTCTTATTTCATCTCTGTTACAAGCAAGACTTTTTATATAGTCTTGTTTCATTAGGGTTGTCAGCTGTACACCCCAAGCTTTACATTCATATTAGACCGAGACCTACGGTTTAAAGTGTATTCCGAACCACTACAAGCATTCATGACACCGACAGAACTCGAACAAGAAACCTGTGGCTCCGAGCGCCAGAGAACTACTTTGTAGTATCTCTCATTAGAAACTTATAGAAAAAAAAATAATAGAAAGTCCTACCTTTTATGTAATCGTCCAATATAATAAAAGATGTGCTAATAATAGCCCTTTTTTTGTCTTCCAACTTGAGTTGTATATTTGTGTTATTTTATAAATATTGTGTTTTTTTATAAATTAGTAGCTTTTTTTAGTTATTCATACTGAATGTTACAGCGGCCTGATAGCCGCTCGGTGCTAAGTCCCGGTGGCGCCATGGATCCTGGTAGTGTTTCGGAATCCATTTTAAACTGTAGGTCCTGGTCTAATATGACTGTTCAGCCTTGGGCGTAGAGCTGAAAACCCTACCTCATAGAAAGAAAACATATGTCTGTACTGTACTGAAACTGTATACTGTATTGAAATCTGCCAGTAGGTAGACGGCCTTGGTCCACCATAGAGCGCTGCGCCACTGATAATGATGACGTATGTTCCTGATTAAGGGCATCTATAAAAATCAGTATTTCGCGAATATAAAGCATTAATATTCCTTAACAAATATTTTTCCTTTTCAAAACTACATTACTGTTACTTCTATTTATATTATTCTACAAATTTTCGAAATGTGCTTGGTGTTTGTAAGCAAATAATTGAATATAAATACCACCTATAATACATTTTTGAATTTAATCGATATGATTTTGAAAACCAAACTATGGCAAAAAGTCACTTTGGTATGATATTTATATTTGTTGATATCTTGTAATCGTAAGCAATTAACACTTGCGTGTAATTGTGCTACTCTTTTGAAATTAGCTTTATTTGTATATTATTATTATTTATGATGTTTGAATTAATAGAGAAAAAATTATGCCAAACGTTTCAACGTTTTTTAAGTGATGAAGTTCTTCTTAATGCAGACAGAGCTCTAATGTATATTAAAGTCTATTATCCGTATTTTATAATTTTTAATTTAATAATGTGATTTTGATAAAATATTATAGATATTGCAAGAAAAGTCATTCATTTATGATATGTATATTTATTGATATCTTTTGATAATAAGCAATTATCACTTGTGTGTAAATGCGTTACTCTTTCGAAATCAGCTTTAATTGTAAATTATTATTATTTATAATGTTTGAATTAATAGAGAAAAAATGATGCCAAGCGTTCCGTTCCAACGTTTTCAAATGATGGAGTTCTCTTTAATACAGACTGAGCTCTAATATGCATTAAAGCCTATTATCCATATTTTACATATTTGAATTTAATCAATGTGATTTTGAAAATCCAAACATTGCAAAAAAGTCATCCGCTTATGATATTTATATTTCTTGATGTCTTTTGATGCAATTAATATTTGTGTCATAATTGTGCTACTCTTTCGAAATTAACTTTAATCGTAAATTATTTATAATGTTTGAATTAGTAGAGAAAAAAATGATGCTGAAGGTTCCAACGTTTTTAAGTGATTGAGTTTCCTTTAATGTAGATTAAAGCCTATTATCCGTATTTCGCATTTTTGAATTTAATCAAAGTGATTTTGAAAATCAAAATATTGCAAAAAAAGTCATTCATTTATGATATTTATATTCGTTGATATCTTGTGATCGTAAGCAATTAACACTCGTGTGTAAATGTTCTCTTCGAAATTAGCTTTAATTATTATTATTTAAGCTAATTTCGAAAGAGTAATTATATTCTACATATTATTATTTATGATCTTTGAATTAGTAGTGAAAAATGATGCCAAACGTTTCAACGTTTTTTAAGTGATGGAGTTCTTAATGTAGACAGAGCTCTAATGTACATTAAGGCCTATTATCTGTTTCAGCAAGCTAGTCCATTAGCCCCCTCTTTTGCTTGACAGATTGATAATACACACCTCTGCCTGCCTGTCTCGTGTGACGAAGCCCTCTGTCATCAAGCACTGCCTACTCACTGCTAACAAATAGAGGAAGTGCCTTTATCTAGACCCGAGGGTTTTTTTTTCTCCCCTTTTTATTCCCGACGTAATTTTTTAAGCAGAATCGTTGATATCCTAAATTGAATCCCCACCCATGTGGTATTCTTAACTTTTAAGTGGTCATAAATCTAATATAAGGGAAAATTAATTACAAATATTTGATCGAAAAATAAAATGTGATAAAAGTAATTGGACTTGGCATTTCTAATGTGTGAAATGATGCAGAAGTATGCTCATTTTGCTTCAGACCTTGAACAGAAAATAGCTATAGGATTCGTCATACTGGTGGTCATTTCATCAGTCAATAGTAGCCAATCTTTTGTTGCTACTATTTTTTTCCCTATTTTTGGAAAATTATTATTATTTTTGTTCATAATTTTAAATAAAGTTTTTTTTATTTCATTCATTAAAAAAAATCTATTTCAATTTATCGTGCCTGTCAGTGAAAAATTCGAAGAGTTTAAATATTGCCATAGATTGTAATTAAGGCTAAAAATTATTCTTTTGATTTCATTTTAAAACCATTCTAATATCAAAAGAATATTATATTCACATTCTTTTAAATAAAATGTAAATGGAAAAGCTATATTTTACAATTTAATGAAGTTTTTAGTTTTAAAGAATATAAAAAAAAAAGTTCAACAAAAATGTCTGCTAGCATTTCACAATATAAGATTGGATAGACCAATAAATCTTAGTAATGAATCCTGAAATTCAAAAGCTGAGGAATTTCAAAATATTATATTACTCGTGTATTATTCGCGGCTTGATGGCCTTTGGTACCACAGGCTTCAGTTTCGAATCCTGGTTGTAGCATGCATGTATTTTAGTGGTTCTGAATCCACGTTAAACTGTAGGTTCCGGTCTAATTAGTCCAAAGTGTGCACAAAATAACCTGTCAAGCAACAAACCAAACCGGTATTGTTGTGAAATTGGAGTCAATTATTAATATGAACAATTATTAATATTATGACTTTTTGTTAACAAATAATATATTGAAGAATGTCTTTGCTGATTTCGATAAAAGATTTACGTGACATATTTTAGAATTTTTCTCCAAAAACGTTACTTTGTTCTGTTTGTATAATTTCCTTTCTCTTTCTTCCAGCATGCAACTGCAATCAGCACGCACGGCGATGTCGCTTCAACATGGAGCTTTACATACTCTCCGGCGAGACGTCCGGAGGCGTGTGTCTGAACTGCCGGCACAACACGGCGGGAAGACACTGTCACTACTGCAAAGAAGGTTTCTACAGGGATACGTCGAAGCCCATTACTCACAGAAAAGCATGCAAAGGTAAGTTTCGATTTAGAAGCTCGTCTGCCTACTGACAGATTCCGAGACATGCGATGTTTTCTTTTTAAGGGGTAGGTAGTTAACTCTACGCTCAACGCTCTTCAGTCATATTAGATCAGGACTCACGGTTTAAAGTGGATTCCTAACTACTACAAACATCCATGGCATCCATCGTACCCGAAGTTGGTGGCACCGAACGCCAGACACTCAGCGTTCGGTGCCTTATAATCTGGCCTGATGGCAGAAAGTATTACACTCTGCCATCAGGCCCGATAATTCGCATTTACGATGACCAAAAATTATTTATGTAAATACATTCCTATTAAAATTATGTAAATGGGAGTCATTGTTATTTGATTTTTAAAATTATAAATATAATCTTATGTTACATACGTTAGTAGAAGAACAAATAATTATAGAGCGCATTAAAGAAATTGCCGAGTGACTAGCGCTCGATGATGCAGGTCTCGGGTTCGAGTCCCGGAGGGGCCATGGATGTTTATAGGGGTTCGGAACTTCCCTTCTAATGGTTCCACTTTAAACCGTAGACCTAATATGTCTAGCCTAATATGACTAGGGCATAGGGCTGAAAATCCTACCTTGTAAAAAGAAAACATCTCCTGTCTTGAAATCTGCCAATAGGCGGACTTTCTTGACTTGTCATGGGCATGAATTAGTTACATTACAAAATTATATTTGTAATTTGTCCATTGCTGTTTCAATGCTCTGAAAGGTCATTTTGAAATCCAATTATAAATAAAATGTCTAATACAAATTTTAAATAGAAATATGAATAAAACTTTAAAAAATTATATATAATGTATATGAAAGAAAAATGATGGGAAATATTTTATCCGACATTTAATATGATTTAAATGATTAATAATTAATATGATTTACTTTTGTGAAGAAGGCTACTATTAGAAATTTTTATTCTGCATATTTGTTAAACATTTAATACAAATATATTGAAATATTTTGTAACATAATACAAACATTTAATAATAACATTTTGCTCAAACATTTATGCTAAATATTCTAAATCTCAACAATATTTATGCTTAATATACTGAATCTCCACTACATTTAGGCTTAATATTCTGAATCTCCACAATATTTTGCTGAAACATTTATGTTTAATATTCTAAATCTCCACAACATTTAGGCTTTATATTTTGAATCTCCACAACATTTTTCTTAAACATTTATTCTTAATATTTTGAATCTCCGCAACACTTTGCTTTAACGTATTTTCCTAAAGGGTATCGTTATAGTAAATAAATGTCTGGTCATTTCCACACCGCCATTCACAAAAGGCGCGAAAACATGTTTATCATCGTTAATACTTACGGTCGAACATGAAAGCGACCCCCCGTGGAGCAGAAATCGCTCTCACGTCTCTGACAACAGCGGCTGTATGCACTCGCATGAGGGGAGAAATTTGCTACCGCTCAATGCACAATAATGATCGCTTCTATTAAAGCTTTATATGTGACATACCATTTTGGGGGTTCTCCAAAATAGCGTGCCCTTATTACTTCTCTCCCCCCTCCGATTCGTCAACACGTGCTTTCATCCACTATAAAGCAGCTACTTTGAGTATCTTTTGATGCGAATCTGGATCCCATGTTCACGCTCCGTTGGCTAATTAAGGGAACAGGGTGGCCGTATTGTGGGTAAGACCGTGGGACAGAGGATTGGTAGCCATGGCAATGTGAGGATAAAAAAGAACTTCAGGGAGGGGGAGGGTGGACGCACAAATGACATGAAAGACCGGAACATTCCTTTGACGAAAAATACCCGTTCAGTTTTATTTTTACGGCCCACAAAGGGATGCCATTGAAAACATATTATTGCGATCCGTCCGGCCGCAAATCATGCTTTTGAATTCCTACGAGCGTTTACGGCATTTGCTGAGAGTGCAGGAGGAAAAAAAAAAGACATCTTTATTGTATAGTTCCATTAGAGAAATGCTTTACTGATGTATGGCTTGTTTTCTAATCTATTCATGTATTCCTTTCAGTATGACTGCTTTTTGAATTTAAATGCTTTTGTGGTATTTTTTTTTTTTTTTTTTTTTTTTTTAATTCTTTGCTAAAAGTTTTTAGAACTTTTTTTTTAACTAAAAAATGCTTCTATTAAATTTTTTTTTTTTTTTTTTCTTTTTTCAAGCTGTATAATAAATGTAAATTGAAGCTCATTAATTGACAAAAAAGAAAACAAAAAGAGAGAATTGCATATTCTTGTTATAATCTTTATTAAATATTTCTTCTTCATTCACAAAAGATATCGATTAAAGTACTCAAAAAATTTTACAATTACTAAACTTTATAGCTTTTTCAATAAAAAAAAATTGTGGAAATTCTCACGAGTTTTTTCTGTATGTGCACGGGATTATTGTATAACACCATCTTCATCGAAGCATATTACATTTACACCAGTGAATTAAGATATTAGTTAGGGCTTATTTAGTTTAGTTATGGTTATTTAAAATCATTGAGAATAATAATAATCTATACAGCTTATTATGATTTCTCAATAAGGCCATCTGTGTTTTTTCTATACATGTACTGTAACATTTCTGCATAACATATCTTTTAATTCGTTTTGTTGCGTTCCAGCATGCGATTGTCATCCGGTGGGATCTTCAGGACTGACCTGCAATCAGACCAACGGACAGTGCCCATGCAAAGACGGCGTGACTGGAACTACTTGCAATCGTTGCGCCAAAGGATACTTCCAGAGCCGTTCTACTGTCGCTCCTTGCATCAGTAAGTATTTATGTTTGAAAGTTAAAAAACAGCCTGAGTTAAAAATTTCACTAAAATTTCGATTTCAAATTTTATTCGGATGTCAGCACTTTGTTGCCCTGATACAGCGGTTTCTTCATACTTTTTCTTAATACTTCGTATCATCATGAGATTTTTATGTGTGTGCTTGTGTTTTGTGTCTATGTATGTATGTGCGTGTGTTTTGTGTTTATGTATGTGTGTGCGTGTGTTTTGTGTCTATGTATGTATGTATGTGCGTATGTTTTGTGTCTATGTATGTGTGTGCGTGTGTTTTGTATCTATCTATCTATCTATCTATCTATATATATATATATATATATATATATATATATATATATATATATACGTATGTGTGTGTGAGCTGTCTGTTTAGCTGTTGTGTAATTTTATACTTGTAATGTAGTGCATTGCTAAAATTGTTAAATTAAGTTCCGATTCCAGCCATTTATAGTATTTTTTTTTTTTTTTTTTTTTTCATTTCTTTTGATAAAAATTTATTTTATATTTATAAAAAAAACTTCCATAGCCATATTTTTTATTAACATTGTACAAACAATGCAACAAATACAATGCATTTTCTAATATCAATACCACAGTTTTCTTCACAAATTATATTCATATTTTATAGTCGAAATAAATGATACATGGGGCCTAAAAAAATGGCTTTTATGGGAATAATAAACGGCATATTGTTTGCTATATGAATGAAAAAAAAATTTTGGAACATATAAATTAAACTAATCATTGGAAATTCTCTGTATTGCTGTAGAAGAATTTGAAAAATAACAAAATAACAGTTGTTCCCCTAAAAAAGTATTATTGTACTGATCACCTAACATGGAGGCATAATGTCACGTGTTTATTGATTTAATGGCAGAAAACATCTTGAGATAATCTTTACTAGCGCGATGCTCAATTATGAATGTTTTATAACAAACAAGAAATCACTGGCCTTTCAGCGGGGCCAGCGAGACACGCGATGAATGAACAATCTCGCCGGCCCCGCCTTTTAATTCATTTAAAATGTGCTTGTGAAATATTTTTCTTAGAAAATATTAATAATATTTTTTACTTTTAAATTCTGAATCCTTTGTTAAAAATTAATCTGAGTTTTAATAAGTAGAAATTCACAGATCAGATGGATAAATTACACGCCTATTCATTCATGCAAAATGTTTGTTTTTTTCCAATGGCAAGAGAAAATGTCAAACTCTTACGATATCCAAACAATGCCAAACACACACAAGTAAAAAAATGAACAGTAAGAGAAAAAGTAATTGTTTCATCAGCAAAGTTCTAGCGCTGTAATATCTTTTCACCTCAGAATCCGCACGCAAGTCCGGGCATCCTGCAATAGGGTCCATGATCTCGTTTTTCTCACAGAGCGGGCAATTTGGGCTATCAAAAATGCCAATTTGTTGCAAATGCTTGCCAATTAGTCATGACCCGCTACAAGGGAATCTTGTAAGACATATCCTACACGAAGTCCCACGAAGGTGATCAGTCTTAGAGCATTGCTGCATGCCGATAGTAGTAGATCTTTTAGTTGTCTAGGAGGTTACCAGGGTGCGCCACTTGGAGGTAGATTTTTTGTAGCATCCCTTCATGTAAAATATAATGATTTTTTTTTGTGCAGAAAAGTTGGTCTTTAACACAAACTGGTCAAAGTCGCATATGTCAAAATACGGTAGCCAAAAACCATACTTTTAAGCAAATTTTTGTAATAAATTAAAAACTATTTTTCCATCATGTATCGATTTTTTTTTTTTCTTATAGATATCAATTTGTTATTATGTTTTAAAATAATTTCTTTTTTATTAACCTGCTGCATAGTTGTGTGAAGTAACAAAAAACTCTTGTTCTTTATTTACTTAGATATCCATGTCGCAATTTTAAATAATAGTTAAAACCCTCCAGCCTCTTAAAATATAATTCGCAGAAAGCCAGCTCAAGCTTGCTATTTAGGAATTTGAATGACGCTAGCACATTGTTGAAATGAAATGATTTTCTCACGGTCTGACTGTGAGAAAGAACCAGGATTTCGTAAAAATTCTTTAGTTCGGGTTGTTTATGTGCTAGAATGGAAAACATGGAATTGAGAGTCATTGATCAAAAACGACACGTGCACATTTTCTTTTCATTGTAATGCCATTTAGTTGGATTGAAAAATATTCCAATTTCAGTAATGAAAACTCTTATAAAAAATTGTTAACAAGGAATCTTTAGAGGTTTAATCAACAAAACATTTCCGATTTCCGACTCCTGAATCGGATTTTTTATACCCGATTCTTTTCTGTAATTTCAATTTTATGAACTGTAATCTTTGCTAATAGATGTAGAAGAATTTGCGAAATAAATTCAAGGACTTTTATTGAACTCATATACAGGGTAATTATAATTAAAGTCCCACTTTCAAAATGCTGTAAAAAAAAAAAAAAAAAACCAGTCGTCACAATGAGTTCAAATTTGAATTAACGAAGAGTGAAATGGTATGGCATCAAAACAGTTCCACCGATTTTTCCCATCCAATTTGGTATGAACTTGCCGTGGTGTATGGGTTTTCCACTAACAGTGTCACAACTCTTGCATGACTTGCAAGTAATTTTACCGTCAAAAAACCGAAGCAATCAAGCACATTGAACACTACAGTTAGTTTAATGTGCAACTCATGCTAAATGCGTTGTCATTTCGATTCAAAATATCACTGGCAGCCGAATTCACTTTCTTTATGTCGCTTACAGTGCTATCTATTAATACTCTTTGGAACATTTTTGATGCCGTACCGTTTCCTCTTCAACATTTTATTTTATTATTAATTCCTAGAATTTTGGAAAAATAAAAATTATTTTTAGAAACAGAGTCGAGCATCTGAATTTTAAACTCCAACTCCTTGAAAAATGCTGTACTCCCGACACCTTGCTCCAGCTACGACTCCACATCTATGGTTTTAACAAATGTGTAGTACTAACCATTTAAATGTTTCTGTTTAAACCAGACTTTTAAATAAACTAGTTTACTTTAAAATTAAGTTTTAAGTTCAGTTTTTAGTATACTGTTGAATTTGTAGAAAAAAATAATTAAAAACGTTTTCTCCTGCTTTAAATTGTAATTCAACTCATGATACGGTGTTTTATAACCACTCGCATCAAGTTATTTATAGTTTTCCTTTTTTTTTTTTAAAAGATATATTTATGCAATGCTTTATTTTCATTTAAAATAATTATGCAATGTTCTTTTTCTTTCTAGAAGTCTTTAAAACTGAAAGGACAAAACCCGATAAGGCTGGTGAGTGAAACTGAGGATGATCAGACAAGTATTTTTTTATTATTGAAATTAAATTGCTTATTACTAATTACTTTAAAATTTCATTATAGATAAATGTGGAAAGTGTCCTGCGAGTAGAAAAAGATTGAATTTAAAGAAATACTGCAAGCGAGATTACGGTAAGTAAAAAGAACTAATTATGGACAACCAAATATTTTTTTAAAGAATCACCACTAAGCATTGAGAATAAAAAGCTTGTAATATAGAACAACAAAAACAAAAGTAATGAAAATTCTATTCAGTTCATTAAGAAATCAATACGAACCCGAAACGACCTTGTCAATCGTAAAGAGAATTTTGGTAGATGGCAACAATTAATTTTAAGAATAGTACATTATATATAAACAGTTATTCTTAATTTGATTGTAATTGTATAAAGTTTTTTTTTACTAAAATTTTTCAATATCTGTATTTATCATTTAACAAAGTTTCAGACGGAAAACATATTAAAGTGCTGCCAACTAAATTTTCTAATATTTTAAGAAAAAACAATGCTATTTTATGTTCTAATTTTAAAAGCTTCTAATCTTGAAGTTAAATTTCGGAAATATATTAATCATGAAAAGTATTAAAAAAATTAGATTTTTGTATCTATTCTTGTAATGAGAGAATAAAAACTGGGAATAAATGTATAAAATCAATGAGAATAAAACGCCCGTAATGTAGAACTGCAAAAATAAAATCAATAAAAATTCTATTCAATATAAAACCACTAAAAGCCCGAAACGACCTTGTCAGTCGCAAAGAGAATTTTGGTAGATAGCAACAATTAATTTGAAGAATAGTACTATATAAAGAGTTATTCTTAATTTCATAATAATTGTATAAAGTTTTTTTTTAATAAAATTGTTTAATATCTATATATATCATTTATCGAAGTTTCAAATAGAAAACATATTATAGACAGAGTGCTGCCAATTAAATTTTCTAATATTTTAAGTACAAAAAACAATTATATATTATGTTCCAATTTTATAAACTTCTAAGCGTGAAATAAAATTTCGGAAATATATTAATCATAAAAAGTATTAAAAAAATTAGATTTTGTATCTGTTCTTGTTTAGAATTTATATATTTATGCGAATAATCTCTTTATGTTAGGTTAACCAAGACTAAACATTGTTCTTTTCTTACTGATGCACATATCATAAATTCATTGAGATTATCCATATCGCCAAGCATATCTTATCAAAGCTTGGTAACAAACTTAAAAATGATTTTCATAATTTTTTTTTCAAAAACTCTTTAGCAACAAACAAAAACGAGAGGTTTTATACACTTCTATGATTTTATAAACACTATTAATGTTTATTTTTATGTTAAATTACATCTATACTTTTCTTCAATCCTCAGTTAGTGAAGAGAATGAATTTATAAAACATCATAACTTTATATGCAAACCGCTCAGCATTTTTCAAGTAGAAATCATTCGCCAATTATTTTTATTTTTAAATTCGATTTCAAGTAGGCGCAAGATGGCCAACCTCATAGTGTGAAATAATTCTTTTAGACTCGTGCAACAAAACTCTTTGATTTTATACTTACTGGTTTATTGAAGAATGGTTTTATTATTAATTTTAGAGAATTAGCATAAATGATTAATTCAATTTTGTTGAGGTTTCCATTGTTCTACAGCATATGTTAACTATCAACGTCCTTGTAGTATGTTGTGGGAATCCTCCATTGCTTGTAATAGACCACAAGAATGGCGTCTTAAAATCTGGAAGACAACTGTCGCGACAGTAAAAAATTATTGCTGTTAATAAAAGAGAAATATTTATGCGTACTACACATGTGTGGAATTTAGTGGTTAAGATTTTTTTTTCTTTAGTTCTATTTTTAAAAAGAAAGCTCTGGAGCCAATGAAACAGATTTTTTTCTCTCTTTCCATTGAATTTTTTGGGTCATTAAGTGTGAAAATGATTCTGTTTTGTCTAAAAATCTCTCGCTCTTTGTTTTCTTTTGGGAGAATTTGTAACCTGTTACTAGTTTCTCAAAAATTTTATCTTCTTGATGATACAATTGCAACTTAAACGCAAATTTCTGAAATTCTGTTTTTCTAAAGCAGATTATAGTTATAAAAAATAAATTTAACTCTATCTCTGATAATACTATTTCTTTTCATCAGTTCTATATGTAATCTTTTTTTTTTAATAATTCTTCATTGTACACTTTCAAATAAAAATGCAATTTATGATAATTGCTATGTTGCTTTTTAAAATTTTATAATTTTGAAAATTATTTGCTTTTTACTTAGGTTTTTACCTCAACAGCAAAACTAATAAAGTATACGTAAACTTGTTTTGAATTTTATATTAATAGTAAGGCATTTATTGCATATAGGTAAAATTCTAATCTAATTTCAGATTTATTTTTATATAAAAAATTGAATACATATTATTATTTGCCAGAACTGGAAAGAAAAATTGCATTTTGGAATTAAATAAATTTATATGTGAAATTTGAGTGAGGATTTTTATTAATATACTAGTATTTACCATTGAAGAAGTTGTTTCCCAATCAAACTTTTATAGTTAATAAGAGACAATAGTTGATGAACTGCTACAAAGCGAATTTATATATGACAAGGCCTATAACTTCCTTTATTGACTAATTTTATATTATATAATTCCTACTAACATATTTTTCTTACTACCATGCATACAAATGTTATATTCACTACCAACAAGTACAACTGTTGTGACTACATACAGGATGTAAGTGTCTGCATGTCAGTGTTCGTTCTAAGTGTGTATATAGAGAGAATGTGGCCGAGTGGTTGGTTGGTAAGTCATTCGAGGGCAGGTGGGAAAGGGGCACCTGAGCCAAAAGGCCTTAATCCCCATTTACTAATAGGTGAAATAAGTGGTTTACATGTAATGAAGTGAAGAAGAAGAATAACAGCTGAAGCAGATCAAGTGGTTAGTTAGAAGCAATCGTCAGTAGAAGTGAAAATTTAATTAAATGTACATACTAAATTGTGACTCTTTACTAATCGTATGTGCAATACTATTATATATGTGAGTTTTTGATTAAAAATAAATAACTTGTTAATACAACATTGCTGCTATATAAGCATAGATATTTTGTACAAAATAATGTTTTTGGGGGAAAATACATTTTAGAATTAAATAAATTTACGTGTGACATTTTAATGAGGATTTTTAGCAATTTACTAGTATTTATTATTGTAGAAGCTGTTCACCAATAAAACATTTATAGTTAATGAATAACTGTAGTTGATGAACTGCTACAAAGAAAATCTATATGACTGTTTTACAAGCTTTTTTTTTGTTGAATAATTCAATATTAAACAATTCATTCTATCATATTTTTATTACTGTCATGCATACGAATGTTATATTCCCTACCAACAACTATAATTGTTGTGACATAGAGAATGTAAGTGTAGATTGTTTTTGCATGTCTGTGTTCATTCTAAGTTTGCATAGAGAGAATGTCACTATAACCACCAATGTCGGAAGTTTACCAATCAAGCTTTTATAGCTAATGAGTAACAGTAGTTGATCAATTACTACGAAGAGAATCTATATGAGTGTATCTATGAGGTTTCTTTGTTGACTAATTTAATATTAAACAATTCCTACTAACATATTTTTATTACTACCATGCATACGAATGTTATATTCACTACCAACAACTATAATTGTTGTGACATAGAGATGCATGTCTGTCTTCATTCTTAGTTTATATGGAGAGAATGTCTCGGAGTGGTTGGCTGGTAAGCAGCAAGTGGTTGGTTAGAACCAATTGTCAGTAGAAGAGAAAATTTAATTAAACGTTATAAACTAAATGACTCTTTACCAATCGCATGTGCTATATTATTAATTAAAGAATATATAAAGTTTTAATGATCATTTTGTAAAATTATACATGTCTTATTTCATTTTTTCAGCCATCCAAGCCGACATCATTTCTAGAGAGACAGTTGGAGACTGGGTTCGGTTTGGAATCCATGTAAGGCACGTGTTTAAAGCAGGTCCTATAAAACTCAGGACGGGACCCCAATCTCTGTGGATATCTCAGACTGAAATCTCTTGCAGCTGTCCCAAGCTTAGGTTGAAACATTCCTATTTGATTTTAGGTAAGAATGAAATCGTAACGTTTATCTTTAAAACTTGTATATGTATAAAATCTTTATCGAAGGCATATACTGTCAAAGAAAGAGCTGCCAAATGGCTACTTGAATAATCAGTGCACTAATTATATAAAAGAAGTGCAAAAGATCTAATGCACCATCAAAAACAAGAAATGTCAGGTCGTTAAATTTATTAAAAAGAATCTAAATTAAGAATATTTAAATAATACTTGAAGTCTGGTCATCTTTATATATATAATTCTTTTGTGCATGTGTTCGTCACTGAACTCCTCCTAAACGGTTGGACCGATTTTGACGAAATTTTTTCTGTCTCTTTGAATGGGTTCCTGGATGGTTTACATTCACAATTTGACACGGTAGGTCGCGCTGCAATCGCGTTCTTATGTGCGTGTGTGTGTCACTGAAATCTTCCTCAACGGCTTGACCGATTTTGATAAAATTTACCGTTCAAACGATATCCATGAAAATTAATATGCACATTTATTGGAACATGGAAAATATATTTGTAATTTTCTACGATGCATTCTTTTTTTTTTTTTTTTTTCCGGCAGAACAACGTATGTCGGATTTTGCTACTGCACTATAAATTTTAATAAACATGCGTACAGAATTAAATTAATCAGAACACATTTTTAATAGCTGGTACCGTAATAACTGGTAATTTCCGTATTGGTAGGTTGAAACGCGTTTGAAAGGTTTATTTTTCTTTCAACACATGTTTATTCTGCTTTTACTAATGGAAATTGCGAAAGTTTCGTATAAGTATTTCTATTCTATGTTATTCTATAATTAGTAGCAGCCTATGAACTCTGAAATCACAGACACTATACGGCATTTTTCATTGACTCTTTTAAATTTCTAGATCAAAAAGATTTTCGAAAGCTTTTAAAGTTCTCAGTATTGTGTATTTACTAGTAATTGTAATTAGTTGCATTCAATTTTTAAAAATTGCTCGTGAGTGATTTACATATTATCAAAATTCATAACTAATTGTTTTTTCTTGCAGGAAATAATCAGGAAGGCAGGAAATACTCAGGTTTACACGCCAACAAGGACAGCACAGTTATCGAATGGAAAGAAGATTGGCCATGGCGCATGCGCAGATTTCAACGGCGCCAAAGGAACGGCCGATGCAAAATGTCTTAAAGTGACAAAAACATTTTAAAAGTTTCATAAAAGCCACCTACAGGGAGATGTTAGTGCTTGTATGTCTCATAAAAAATTAACTTTCATAAGCGATTGGAGAGATCTTTTTTCATTTGACACTAAATACATTCATATACATGTATGTTGTAGATAATGTGAAAGTAGTTCTATTTTGTCACAAATAAAATTAAACGGCGAATGGCGAAGACTTGCTAGTTCTTGATGTTTACTTATGCTAAAATTATCATTTTATTGAAACTATAAAATTAGATAATTTCTCAGTATTGTAATAAAAGTTTTTAATTTTTGTTTATAATTATGTTTTTAAAGCTACAAAAAATTTGTATTTTACCACATATATAATAAAATAGAGTATTTATGTTTTAAATTTTACTGAAAAATTGCCTGTTTAAAAAACCAATTCAAATTAGTATCTATAAGGAAAAAGGTAGAATTGACAGTTATATATATATTTATAGTTTATTATTTCTATTTATTATTATATGTAGCTATTCCAACTAGTGACTGTTAAATTTGTTTGATTTTAGAATTGCAAAATAAAGTTTTCCTCGTTTTCCTTCATTTGTTAACTGTAACTCCAAAAATCCCTGCAAAAACTTAGAGGGTAGTAATAGGAAGAGGAGTTTTCTATAAGTAACCGCCAAAAAACTTATATGTTTGCATCTTTTATGATTATAATTTGATAAGCAAGTAGATATAGCTTCTTTCGTTTGTGCCAACAATTTGTGATAATGTATTGCTTATCATATTTAGTACATACTGCTTATCATATTAAGCATTGTTATTGTATATATTTAATATTCAATATTATATTGAATAAAGGAATTCAATTTTGTTAATAAAAAAAGAATATATTTTTGAGGATAGGAGAAGATTCAAAATAAGTTAACTTACAGAAAATTGTTTTGTATGAAAACGAAGTGTAGTTCTATGAAAAGTACATTCGCATATGTTAATCACCATGTTAAATGAATTAATTTTTAATTCAAAAATCGATTTATAAATGCGAAGTGATCAATCAAGATCAATATCGTTAAACTATATTGGAAAAAAATTGCTTTTATATTGCTAAAAATTTTCTTTTTATTTATTGTTTTTTTATCAATTTTAAATATTTTTATGACATCATTTTTCTCATTATGAGAAAAATATTTAAAATGTCTTGGTTCTCCTTTTGAAAATAAACAACAAAAAAAATCATTATTTTCTATGTTTTTGGAGTTTTTTTGTTGGAAAAGAAAGAGTTTTGTATTTCAACTTGATTATAAAAGAAATATTCTAAATTGTTTGATCAAAAGTTGATAATTAATATTTAAAGCTTAATAATAAACACATTCAATTATGTTATGTAATATCAAAAAACTGTTATAGTAAATTTAAAAAAAATGCATCATAAATGTTTTAAAATTATATGCTTATGTTCAGTTTTGACCATAAAATATTACTTTTTATCATAGTTTGCATACCAATGTATAAAAAAAATAGAACATAATGTTCTAATTGGAGGGAAGCAGTAATTTTAATTTCAATAATATTAAATTGTATTCCATTTAATCACACAAAATATAAATTATGTATATTTATTTCTTAAATATTAATAAATGTTAATATATGACAATGATTTTTAAACGCATCTCAATTTTTTTAAGATTTAAAAGACTTAAAATCAGAAGTTTTTAAGTTTAAATCGAAAGTATAAAAATGATTAAAGTTAAAAAAATCAATCAATATAATCAGGATAAATTCAAATCATAATAGGAAGCAGACTAGTTATTTTTCTAAAAAAAAATCACATTACAAATAACTATATTAGTTTCGTGCTGTAATGTATAAAATTTTAATTTTTTAAATTAAAAATTGCTTTTAGAAATAATAAATTCAATTTGAGATCTACAGACTGTTAAAAAAATTTATTATTCCCAAGATATGTGAAGATCGTTTTCTGATTGTTGATTCTGATTGTCTGATTTCTTGAAGAAAACGATTATATTCCGATTGCAGTCCTGCCAGTTGCAAACGATAAATTTCCATTATCGTTTGCAACTGGCATTAATCATTTCTTTCAAAAATATGATATCTAATCTTGAAAATTCTTATTCGTGAAAATTCGTATATATATTCGTATCATCATATTCGTATTGTAATATATATTAAAAGAGTTTGTAACGTAGATAGGCATTTAACAAATAAAATAATAATATTTTTTAAATCAATTCCTACTTTTTTCCCCCTCTATTGCAGAAAGTCCTTTATAAATAATTTTCATTCATTTTTTTAAGTATATCTGGCGCCATCTATCGGTAGACATATGCAACCTAAATCTAAAAAAAACTAAAGTTAATTAATTAAATTTAATTACTGAATTAATATTTGAAAAAACTGTATCAACATCCAGTGTCATCCATTACAGGTTAAAAAAAATGTATTTCAACTTGAGTGAATGAATGAAAAGTATTTTATGAACGATTGGAAATAATATTCAAAATAATAGAAGGAATTGAAAATAATATTTAAAATAATAGAAGGGATTGAAAAAGAATATTTAAAATAAAACGTAATATTGCATTTTTTAAAAAGTGTTAACTGAAATTTGTATGTTTCTTTTGCCCATCATGAATGCTTCTTTTAGTGAAGTATTCATTCAACAATTGAATACATCTGAATATAAATGCAAAACTAAATAAAATAATTCTATTTCTGTATTTCTGATATGATATGATGTAGTAGACTAATGTGTAGAGTTGACAAATGTGTAAAAATTGTGAATATAATACATATTTCTAAATAAATTATTATAAATGAATTAATTTACTTTATTTAAAATACTATTATTGTTCATTTTATTTTGTTGTTGTTTGTGAATAATCTTATTTTATTTTTACTAATTATAATCAATGTTTTTCGATTTAACTTTTTTTTAATTTGCATGCTAATTTCGTTCATAAATCTTTAAAGCTTGCAATACAATTGTAAATACTTTATTAATTACTATGTGGAAAAATTCTAGAAATTAAAAAAATATATTCATGTTTTAAAATGTTTTTTTGTAAAATTTTAGTTTTTATGTTTCCGTTTGATCGTTAAATGTGTAAAATACTAATAAATTTCATAAGAATGAAATTTTATAATATTATGAATAAATATGTGAATTACGAATTTTTGGTATTTATGTACATACATAATAAATGATTAAATTTTCTCTCCTATCTGTTTTTTTTTAATTCAAAAAATCGTATAAATATTTATATTAATATTATATACGATGCATTAATATATTATTACAAACATTATATTACATTTATACGATTGTACGCGTATAAATAAAATAAATATAGAGCATAGAATGCATTTATATTTATATACCTGTTAAGAAAATTTTTAAATAACATTTAAACTAACATTTAGTTATACTTCGGCATACGATGTAGTTGATGAAATTTTGATACGAAGACATTTTCATAGCAAATGTAATAATTACATTTCTGCGCAATTGGCAAATGTTTTAAACATTTCTCATTCATAATTTCATGAAAAAGCTTTTTGTTTGAAATTAAAATTTTACTAAAAAGATATTTTTAAATGTTTTTCTAGTAATGAACAGCAAATTAAAAATTATTTAATTATAATTATATTTTTTATATAATATTTAGTTTACATTTGATATGCCACGCACTTTACTATGCTAATTTCTAGAACGCAAAATGAGTAGCAATGTCCATCGGTATGTAATGTATGCTAAATGAGTAGCAGTGCCCATCGGTATGTAATGCATGCTAAATGAGTAGCAGTGCCCATCGGTATGTAATGCATGCTAAATGAGTAGCAGTGTCCATCGGTATGTAATGTATGCTAAATGAGTAGCAGTGTCCATCGGTATGTAATGCATGCCAAATGAGTAGCAGTGTCCATCGGTCTGTAATGCATGCTAAATGAGTAGCAGTGTCCATCGGTGCAGCTCACTTTGGGCTGCTCATAGGGACATGGTCAATACGACCTAGTGCTCGACGCAATTTAAAAAAAATAATATGACTTAATATGAGTGTCAGACAGAAGCTGATTTTCTCCTTGTAGTTTTAAGTGGAGCTTATTCATATGTTAATCTGTATAAAATCATAACTTCTGTAACCGGTCATGGTTTTGTAATTGAGCCAGAGGACGATACCTTACATACAAGAAAATTTCGATTATGGCTCAGAGCACAAAATATCGCGTTAGAACTTTTCCGCATTCTAAGCCAAATGTAGTATAATATGGTAAGCCATTTTCTTCAATGAACTCACCGAATTATGTAATCCGATATATTTAATTAACAGCTCGTCTGATTGGCTTTAAAACTTCTGACAGATCCAAACCATTTCCGCACAAAGATTCTTTATAAATGATGTTTTGAATCACAATCACTTTCTACAGCCTTTGATACACGACCAATGACAACATTATTTTTTCCACCAGTAATGATACATTTTAATTTTATCCATTGAAGATTGTTTTTCTAAACAACGGTTTTAGTTCGTTTAAAATTTCTTCAGTGGTCAGAATCAGAATGTTATGAACGCCAAGAAGCTCTTCATAATTTTTATCTATTCCTAGAATAAAAAATATCACCTGAGCTGTATCTAAAGCATCTGTTGGCTCATCCAAGATCAAAGAATGCCACCAAAAGAGACCAAAGAGTGGATTTTTATCAGACAATTGAGTTAATAATCTTCGAGATATAGTGTTTGATGATAAATTGTTTTTTTTAAATAAATTGGCTTTTTCTGTACGCATTTCTACTGCGGCTGCAATCTTGCAATCCTTGATTAATTCGCCGTCAGTAAATGTTTCCCATGTTTCGCTATGGCTGCTCGTTAGTGAATGAATGAATTTCTGTTTCTAATTCAGCATTTATTTTCTGAAATAATAAATGCTGAGATTTCAACCCGCATTTCAAAGATTCAAAGTTTTCTAACCGTAAAATCTGTAAATTTGGAGTAATTATACAAATCATAATGATAAGTATCAGAATAACGTTTTAAGTTGTGTTCTTTGAAGATTGACATTGTCTCATTACATATTATACCTATTGCCTTATTGCTTGTCTCAATCACGAAATATTTATATCTCAGTTGTTCTTTAAACTTTTCTGCATTCACTTAGTTTATCTTTAGTTTCTTTACCACATCTATACAAATACATACAAAAGTCACATAACTATAAAAAACTAAAACGGATATAACTAAAACTATATCGAATTATAAAAAACTAAAACTACTTCGAAAATAATGCACTTGTCTCTTCGAACTCAAAATTTGGAACTGTCCAATTCTCGGATGTCTCCCTTTTTAATACGTCCTTGAAATGCATTCGAAAACAATAGCAAGTATCCATTTTCCAGATCACGCAGCTCTAATTCTGCTAATTGTTACAAAATAGCGATTTGTATATTTCGACTTAACACGCACAATCCACGTCTTTGCGTGATTTCGCCGGTCGCCAGAAGATGGCGTGATAATACTGTAGCTCAAGATGCACGAGGATTGGCTGCAGGTATATGGCGTAACACAAAAGAAAACGCCAGAAAGATAAACATATGGTTTTTGAGAAATTTTTTAATGAACATTTTTTAATTTCACTGAAATTTGTTTAAAAGTTTTTTTTGATAGATATTACAATTGGCGAATTCATACATATTTTCTGTTTTTTAGCTATAAATATATTTACACAAGAGCAAGCCAAAATTCTATAAATAATCAAAAGCTCATTTTATTTTAAAAAATATTAAATATCTCTTCATTCACCACCTGAGAGCTATTTTATTCTAATAGAATATCAAATGGTTGAAATTAGTTATTTTCGGATTATTTGCATAAAATTATAAGTAGAACAACAATGTTATCTTTTGTTTATTTTATGTTAGCAAATATCTTTATTTAAACGTAATACAAGAGAATTTCACGTAAAATATTTCTTAATGAAAATAATTTTTTTTTCTTTCTATAATTTGATACTATTTTATTTAAAATTTAAAGTTCGTTTTACGATAAAATTAATCTAAATTTTCATTCAAATGTAATGATTTAAAAACTTATATATTTAATTTTTTTTAAATTTACAAATATATAATCCAATGAGAATGATCCAATAATGAATCCTTTTGAGGTACAAATATATATCCATTATATTAAAGCACAAGGAACTCATTAGTTCTAGATACTTCATGTCTATAAAATCATAAAACTTCGAACAAATTGATGTAACTTTATTTAAACTTGTCTCTAATTCTTTTCAAATTTATTAACATAAATTTTTGTAAATATAATATACTTTTTAAATTTAATCAAATGTATATTAGTGTATAAATTTGCAATACAAATTCTGAAAACTACAATGAATAAACACAGAAAAAGTAAATAAAAAGAAATTTTATTGACACAAAAACATCGTTAACATATAAATACAGCATCTCTATAAAATCATTAATTCAAAAATATTGCTAGAAATTTATTTAAATATATGATGTCTTTATGATTTTAATATATATTTTGGTCAATATAACACACTGTTTAATATTAATAAAAAGAATATTAATCTTTAAATTTGTAGTACAAACTCAGAAATTATTGAATAAACACATAAAAATTAAGTAAAAAATCTTCTATTCAAATCTGTAAATAAAGTGATTCGAGGTCATATTAAACATAACATAAATTTCCCTTATCAACCAATTAAAGTTAGAAATTTTCTTTTTTTTAATCAATTTTTGATAAGTTTTTAATTTACAATAGATATTTAATAAAATATTATTAGCTTCTTGAATTATTTGCCTTAACATAAAGTCATTTATATGACCATTATCACAAGGTTCATCATTTAAAAAAAAATCACTTCATCAATAAACATAAATAATAAATTTGTCACAGTTTGTCGTTAGTCTCATTCAGAAATGAATGTTCGTTATCTTTAATTAATTAACTAACTCCCTGGCACTATAATTAATGTTGGACCATGGCTGTCTACCTACTGTCAGATTCCGAAACAGAAGATGTTTTCTTTTTATAGGGTAGGGTTGTCAGCCCAAAGCTCTACAATCATATTAGACCAGGACTTACAGTTCAAAATGGATTCCGAATCACTACAACCATCCATAGCACCGTCGGGATTCGAACCCAAAAATTGTGGCACCGAGCTCCAAAGTGCTAGTAGTTATCTTTAGAAAGTAATTTTTTACAGCAAGGTATAAACTATTACATTAACTGCGACTGGCATAGAAAGTAATAAACTACTTCTATCAAAATTTTGAATCATCTGATAAGTGTTATTGAGTTCTAAAGATTTATTCAAAGCCAATCATTTTGTGCATAAATCGTATTTTAGTTTCTTTGTTGTTCAAGTACAATATCCAAATGAATAAGTTAAATCGGGTTAAACTGTGTGAACTTCATTAATATCATCTGCAGCATTTTTCTCAAGAGAAGAGTTGTAGCATTTTGTTCCCAGGAGAGAGGAATGTACACTGAAGTGACAAAAGTCATGGGATAGCAATATGCAAATTTTCAGATGGCAGTAGCATCGCGTAGAACAGGTATAAATGAGCAGTGCTTTCGCAGAGCTTTCATTTCTGTTCAAGTTATTCATGTGAAGAGGTTTTGACATGATGATGACCGCACGACGGGAATTAACAGACTTTGAACGCGGAATGTTATTTGGAGCTAGACGCATGGGTCATGCCATTTCGGAAATCGTTAGGGAATTCAACATTCCCAGATCCACTGTGTCAAGAGTGTGCCGAGAGTATGAAATTTCAGGCATAACATCCCACCATGGACAGCGCAGTGGTCAACCGCCTGCACTTAACGACCGAGACCGGCGACGTCTGCAAAGAGTCGTAAATTCTAACAGACAAGCAACGCTGCGTCAAATAACCGCAGAAATCAATGTGGGACGTACAAGGGACTTGTCTGTTAGAACTGTGCGGAGAAATTTGGCTTTCTTGGGCTATTCCAGCAGAAAACCGACTCGAGTGCCTTTACTGACAGAACGACATCGCTTGCAGCGACTCTCGTGGGCACGTGAGCATATCGGTTGGTCCCTAGATGAATGGAAAACCATGGCCTGGTCCGATGAGTCACGATTTCAATTGGTAAGAGCTGATGGTAGGGTTCAAGTGTGGCGCAGACCCCACGAAGCCATGGACCCAAACTGTCAGCAAGGCACTGTTCAAGCTGGTGGTGGCTCCGTAATGGTGTGGGCTGTTTTTTCAT
The DNA here is from genome assembly GCA_021605075.1 of Caerostris darwini. Classification (NCBI taxonomy): domain Eukaryota; kingdom Metazoa; phylum Arthropoda; class Arachnida; order Araneae; family Araneidae; genus Caerostris; species Caerostris darwini. The sequence goes on from BPLQ01007125.1 coordinate 156,126, forward strand.
GACATGGACTTGGTCCTCTGGTGCGACTGGACCGAACATTGACTGGAAATGCTTATGTTCAGCTACTTGGAGATCACTTGCAGCCATTCATGGACTTCATGTACCCAAACAACGATGGGATTTTTATGGATGACAATGCGCCATGTCACCGGGCCACAACTGTTCGCGATTGGTTTGAAGAACATTCTGGACAATTCCAACGAATGATCTGGCCACGTAGATCGCCCGACATGAATCCCATCGAGCATTTATGGGACATCATCGAGAGGTCTGTTCGTGCCCAAAATCCTGCACCATCAACGCTTTCACAATTATGGACGTCTATCGAGACAGCATGGCTCAATATTCCTGCAAAAGACTTCCAACGACTTGTTGAGTCCATGCCACGTCGAGTTGCTGCACTTCGCCGGGCGAAAGGAGGGCCGACACGATATTAAGAGGTATCCCATGATTTTTGTCACTTCAGTGTATATTCTTTAACTACTGCATAATAACAACCCATCACTCAAATTTGACAACAGATAAGCAGTGTTGTGGATATTTATATTAAATGTAATTAGTGTTTTGTACTAATGAAAACAATCTGTCACTTAAATGTGATAGCAGATAATCAGTGTCATGGATAATGAGACCTCATGAAATTAGCGATTATCTGTTCAACCTTCACAGGTCGAAACAATTACAGATGGAAAAATGGACTACAACATGAATTGTTGAATCGTGATGGGTAATAGACCATGGACTGAGGAAGTGTCAAATCGAATTAGAAGTGAAGGAAGCTAAGCCCTCTACCTCCTCTTGTCAGATTTTCTTAAAGGGGGAGGGGGGGAGTTGGAAAATGAAAAGAGAGTTCTGTGACGAGTTGACAAGAAGTGTTGTCTATTTCTCTGAAGTGACTGAACAGGCCGGAGTTTCCGCCTGCTTACAAAGGAAGCCTCCTGTGGTTTCGTGTATCTCATCAGTGATAATAAAGGTCTGCCGTAGACCAATTGCTTTAGATTCGTCGTAGACTCGAGAACTCTGAAAATCTTCGACCTTGGAATGAAGTACACTTGTGTATCTAATTAATATATTTAATTTTCATTTCATTGTAAATTATATATATATAATGTTTGCAAATAAAAATTAAAGTGTTCCCATGAACCTGAAAGTGACGTTCTTCTTGAAGTCGTTACGGGTCTAGTACAGACTGAGACGTTACGCACCTTAAGAAAATATTAAATTGAAATCTTCAAAGTTTAAGGAACCTTAGAAATTATCTTCACAATTTAAATCTTCTGGATTAATATTTTTTATAATTAATGATGCATATTTATTTGAAATTAGTCTTAATGGCAAAAAAATTCTGTATATTGTAACGCTGGAAGTGTTCTACATTTACTAAAGCAAATCTCCAAAACATCTGTTAGAATTTTACCAGGAAGAAAATATTTAAACTACTACTGCATTACTGCATAATTATTTATACAATATTTTACCATTTCAACTAAAGCCTTTTATGTGTGTAGTATAATATGCTGATTTTGTAAATATTCCTGTTTTGCAATTTTTGTATTTCTACAATTCTAACCACAATATTGTTTTATTTTTAAAAATTTTAATTTTTGTCAATGGGAAATAGTAAAATTGGTGCTTGATATGTATTGAGAAAAGGTTGTCCTTTAAAAGGTGTTTTAATATTTCCAGTTTTATAGTATCTATAATTATACAAATAAAAATGTATGTCGTTTTGTAATTAATGTCCAATTTGGGGATTAGTACTTAAAGATGAACAGATGTTTTTTGAACTTCTAGGAAGATGAATTGCTACATATATCGAATTATGTAAAAATTTATATGCACGAAGAGATATAGAATATAAATAGAACAAAAGATAAGTATCTCGTGGGAATAACTCAAACCAAATTTATTAGATGGAGTCAATGAACGTGAAACATTTCATCTATTCATTATTAAATATTTCGTCATAACCGCGAAACATCAAAGATCTTTGAAAATAGTTATCAAGGGCTTACCTAAAAATATTCTTGAGGAGGATATCAAAGCTGAGCTTATCGAAGAAGGATTTGTGGTGGAAAAAGTTGTGCAATTAATTAAAATTAAAACTAAGCAACTCTTGCCAATAGAAATGAGAAAAATAATGAGATCTTTAAACTCGATAAACTTCTCTATTTAAGGATTGTCATTGAAAAGTACAATAAAAAACCTATAGCATTGCAGTGCTTTAAAAGCAACTTTTTTTTTGCCCTAACTCAACTAATTGTGGATTCACATCCCGGTGTTTAAAATATGAACTGGAATATTCTCATAAAAAAAATGTTGAAAGAAAAATCGAATTTCCTGGTATTAATTGTGGTAAAAAAGGGTACCTCGCAGCTTGAAGGGTTGTAAAAATTTTCATAAAATAAATGTTCACTTAAATAATCAGGCTACTGTTCCTAAATTCAACTCTTCTAGACCGGTTACTGTCCATTTAAGCTTTCCTGCTGTGCACAAAATTTTTAATATTACTACCCAATTTCCATAAAATCAAAATCTTTTTAGTTCTTTAATAAACATTAGTTATACTTATTTTCCAAAAGGTTAGTTACCTTATGAAATAATTTATCTCTATATTTACAAATTTAGAAGGTCTAGATAACATTCAAAAAGTAAAAAATGCACAAATTAAAGCGGGCAAACTTCAAGTTTTTGTAAACGACTAGCGTTGCAAACTAACTAAATAACTCTGTTTTAAATACCCTCAAAAATTTGATTTTCTTTTCCTGTCATATTTGTTAAACCGGGAGGACACGGGGATTCATTTTATAACTCAAGCCTTCGGCAAGCTTCGATTAATAGAAAACTAGACATCTGTTCCTTTCTTTCTTATCAGTAGCTGTTCATGATAGTCTGCTCTGTCGTTTCAAAGTATTTAGAAAGTGTTTCCTAATTTTTCGTTCCCTGGTACACATTTGGTCTGTTACTGGGGTTAATGAATAGCCCCACGCTTCTTTCTGTCTCTTTCGCAGATCAGTTATTTCACGTATCTGCTACGATCTATTCTTTGCTTTCCTTGCATTGAATTCCGCACTTGTATTGGATGTGCTGTTTCTCATAATGCCGACTCGGTACGAAAAAGAAATGAAACGTTTGCGTAGACTTCTTAAAGTTGAAACTGATGAAGATTTGGGCATTGATAATGAAGACAATGTACCTGATGATGTTTTAGAAAAGTATTTTTCAGATCACGAAAGCTTTAGCGAACATAATAAGGAATCAGAAGAGGACGGAGATTCTGTAAATGAAGAGATGAATAACTTGGAATAGTTTCCATCAAAAGAAGGCGTACAGTGGAGAAGAATAAAATTTAGGTAGAATGTTTGTATTCGTTATCATGATATTGTGTCGTCCTTAACTGGAACAAAAGTATTAGCTAAAGATGTAACAAATCCTGAAAAACGTTGGAAGTTATTCATTGGCTATAACATGGAATAGTTAATTGTAGAATGCATAAACATATTTATAGAGAAATGCGACCAAACTTTTCATGTGAAAAAAGATACACAATAAAGGCCTCTCTAGAATCTATGCTTTATTAGGATTATTATATTTATGTGCGTTGCACAAATCTTTCCAATTGAATGTATGAGTTTTGTATGCGACAGATAGAATTGGTATCAGCCTTTTCGGAGCTATAATGTCTCATAAATGTTTTTTGTTTCTTCCATTGTGTATAAGATTTGACAATATAAAAGATAGGAAAGAAACAGTTATTTGACAAATTTCCACTTGGAGGACTTTTTTCAGTTATTTGTATCGAATTGTCAGAAACATTATACACTGGATGAATATATATTAATATTGACGAAAAATTAGAACCTTTTCATGGTTGTTTCATATTTTAAGTCTAATCGCAAAAAATAATAATTAAATGAAATAAATAATGTGTAATATTTGATTTGTAATAAGCACTGTATTCTTAATAACTAAAAGTCAGAAGCATTATTTTTCATACTAAAAAAATATAGTGTTTTAATAGCGCAGTTTTGAATTATATCCATGATAGATAACATTATATTCGGATACAGCTCTCAATTTCCTGTTTATTCGAATTCAGTTATTCTTATTTTTCTATTTTCGGTTTTACGAACACTTCATTCACTACAGCTGAAGAGATAATTTTTTCAATACTAAAGATATTGAAAATGGATAATTTATTTACTTTAAAAAGATGATTCGTTTACTTAAAATATGTGTTTTTTCTACTAAATATGTTAATAATAATAATTAAGAGACTCATTTGTTTCCAAAAGCATTTTTCTGGTGATAAAGAGTGAAAAAAAAAAAAAAATCAACTCATTAATCACGTGATGCGTTTGCAATGGGAAAAATTTCTGAGTCCAAAAACAGAAAGTATCTGGCAGCAATCCAAAATATGTTTGCGCCTGCTCTGTGACACTGTGTTGGTTTCGTTCTTTTTCGTGTGTTGTGTGCTTTTAGGAAAGTGATTATAATGTGACATGCTACAATTGTCTATTTTATCCTAGTCAAAATAGTCTCATGCATCACGCATAGGTGTTCATTATACCGCCCTTGTCAACAAGGTGCGAGTAGCATTTAGACTCATTGTTGAAGTAGCATTTAAAATTAAAATAAAAATGTTTGTCGGTGGTGGCATGGCGTCTCCAAAAACCATCAAAAAACATACTAAAAAACATCGTCGTCATCATCATCATCACAGTCATCATCATAATTTTCATCCGCCTCAGGATCTGCAGCTATCCAATCTTGAGGCATCTCAAGTAAGCTTATATTAATTAATTAATCAAACTTCTATCACATTCGTGTTATTTATTTTTATTTACATCCATATTATACTTGAACTGATGTATCCTTGTAATTCATTGTTTCATATTGCCATTATTTCCACTCTTTACTTTATATATACTATTAAAAACGTCAATTTTCCCAGTTAAAAGTATTTGTTTTGTGAATTGATCACGGTGATGATGTATGTAAATTTAGGTCGAGATGTGAGCCACGTTTAATCTCATTTGGATTAATAACATTATCTAGTACAACACTTGGATGATAGGATGAACATTTTGGATGATCACTTATAAAATTGCTAATAGTAGTTATGACATTATTTTAATTAATGGCCTTTTTTAGAAAGGTGATATTTATCAAATGAAATAATCAAAATAGGTCTTAAAATCTTTATTTACTATTTTTAGAATTTTTTCCGATGAAGTAACTTTATTATTACAAAAACAAGGAACTGATAATTACAACATTTACTATAAAGAAAGTATCCCCATTCTTATTAGTTGAAGAAAAGTATTTTTGCAGCTTTACATTTTTAATTTGCTTCAAATAGCAAAATTATTTTTTGATATGGAATTGAGTAAATTTGATGTAAAGTACTTTTGAGTCTTCTTTGATCATCTATTATCACTTGCATGCATTTTAAAGTTCCATATAATGTAATTAATTGACCTTTATCTAATTAATCTGCATTGCACATTTTTATTTATATTTGGTTTTTTTGTCAGGCATCTATTTGACAACATATATGAAAATTAGTGACTGCATCATTGTATTATTTTTTTTTCAATTTTTATCTGTTGTTTTTGTATTATTTAAATTTGCTTTAAAATGTTGTTGTGTTTATTTTTCTATTTCAAATCTTCATTTGTTTACTATCTGACACTATAATGAATAACAATAACAGTAGGAAAGACTTAAAAAAAAAAAAAAAAAAGTGAGGAGTCAGACATGCTGCATGCAAAGGTCATTTAATGATGTTATATGCATTTTCCACAATTTTTGAATAACATATTAAATGATATTTTACAAAAGTTATACATTATTCAAAAGTATCATTATAAAACATATGATTGAAATAGTAGCATTTTTAAAAGGATCCAAGTATTATGTATTTACACAGTCCAGTCACATTAATGTGACCACCATCTAATTTCGATGTCAACGTATAATATTATATATAAATTAAATAAAAAAAATTATAAAATATATATATATATATATATTATATTATATTATTCTGGCTTTTGACAGATGGTTGCATTACTGTGTATAAGAAAAAAAGAAGGGGGGAAAAAAAACATTACAAAATCATTCTAAAATGTGGATTTGATAATCATGTTGTAAATTATTTTCATTTTATATAATATAATTAAATATTATAATTATATTCATGCATATTTGGATTAAAATTTTATTATACAAGATTCGGTAAGAGGAGAGAGAGTGAATTTAAAAAGTTCTAATGCTAGTTTTTTCAAGGAATATATGTTATACAAATGTTATCACTTCTCCATAAAAAACATCAACATGCATCTAGTGAAAAATTAAATGCATCTAGTGAGTGATATATTTTAATAAAATGAACGAATAAATCAAATTGTAAATAGAAGAAAGATTCGCAATACACAAAACATATTTCTATAACAAAATTGTGTTTAAAATATTTACTTTAAAATGTCTGAGGGTCATAGAAAAAGAAATTAAATGTAATGCATAAAAAATATAATAAATCATCTAGCAAGTGAAGTCTCACAATGTAAAAGTGATATTTTGTTTACATGATCAAGAAGCATTACCAAGAACATAGTCTGTAAACATTATCATGAACATAGCCATATAGCCCATATTGTAAAATATAATGAAAAATATATTATTACTATAATAAAATATAATAAAATTGTTTTACTCTAAAAATTCAAATTGCATTTTAGTAAAATGGTTGATTGGTTAAAAAAAAAAAATTTAATGTTGCATAGAAACATTGTGAAAAACATTATATATTTATGCCAAATACTTTTTTTTTCTGAGCTGTTTGTATTAATGTACTTAAATATACTAATTGTGGTATTGATGTATTATTGCACATATGTTAGAATCTTTTTCATTAATTGTTATGGAATTAGTAATGAAAGGATGTATATTTTAAATAAAATTTTTTGGGGTGGGAAATATTATTGAATTTTGATCTCATTTGTTTGCTAATATAAGAAAACTTATAGGGAACTAAGCTGTAGGGGTGGGGGGGGATTGAAGACATTTTCTTTTAAAATAAATTCAGAATGTATATGAGAAGAAAGGAAGGTTGCTAATCGTAAATTTATTAAATATTATATTTTCGATAAAATAATAAAAGGTTTTGTTTTGCAACATCTTTTAAATAAATAAAAGAATATTAATTAACAAATGTGAAAAACTCTTTCAAATTTTTCATTTTTAAAATTTTTTCATCTTTATAGGATTTTTTTTTACTTAGAAAGATAATTTTTTTGAGGATGTTTTTGTTTACGACTAACAAATTTGAACATGTTTCCTTCTTTTATTGATGAATAAGAAAGTTTTCATTTAAATTTTCTGTTAAGAAAAAAATTAGATTAAAAATCCTATTCTAGAGAAATTTAATAAATAAAAAGTGATATAATATGATGATTTAATCTAAAATAGTAAAGTAAAGCATTTATTTTTTTTCTAATAAAATTGTTTAACATGTTTCTAATTATTTATTTTATCCTTTTCCCCTCTGGTTTATGAACTTTAAAAATTTAGTTAAAAGTTTTTTTCTATTTTGTTATTCCATTTTTGAGATCAACTTATAGTGTAAGATTATATTTGCAGTATATTTTTTCAAAATGAGGTTTTCCTTTTCTATAAATTTACTATTTTCAATAAACTTTTTCATTTTTATTTAATTTAAAGCACCTTTCATAGACATTTTCTTAAACATAGGCCTGCTAATATAGTATACCATTGATAGTTTATTGTAATTTTATTTTGTTTATGGAAACTTCTGAAATGTCTTTTTATGAGAAAATAAATAATTTGTTAGATTAAAATCTTATATATAAATTTACAAGGTGATATTACAATTTATGTCAATAAACAATCGAAATTTACTGAAATCATTTAAAATTGAGAAACTGTGCATTTTTTTTTTTTTGTTCAATAGTAAGTAAAAAAAAAAAAAAATTACTTTATAAACCAAATTTGGCTATAATGTTGATTTATTACATGATTTAGTAAATGTAGGAACACGATTTATTTTTATTGAAGTTGTTTTGAAATAAATTTAGCATTTTTTTGTTTTAATTCTTATAATGTTTTTAAGATATTTTTTGTTTGTTTAAATTAAAACAATAAGAGAAAAATGTTCTTTTTTTTTTGCCATTCATTACTGAAGATTAATGTAAAAAAATTTCCAATTTTGTGTCTTATTTCACTGTATTAGTTCTTATTGTTGCTTTAAAAGCCAAAATATAATTTTTGATGTATTGGAACATGAGTTTTTTTTTATATTTTTCGTTTTATCCTTACAGACTTTTTTGAAAATATTCTTAATGTATGTTGTGTGGCTAATGCTTGATTTTAGAGTAAAATTTCCTTTTGGTAATTATTATTTGATGCAATTGTGTTCTTAGGTATAATAGATACTTAAAAGTAATTCTGCTTTTTTTAATTTCTAATTTTCAGTGTTTACATAATAAGTTTTTCCTCATTTTAATTTTCTTTCCTACTTGAAGTACAGGAAAAATATATATTGCTTTACTGTTGTCTTTTTTCCTCTAATCTTACAATTTTTATTTTTTTTTTATTTTACTTTTTTCTTTATCAGTGAAATTCCGGAACTTCTGGTGTATTTGTCTATATGCATTTGAAACGCACTGAATTGTCAAACTTTGTAGCAATTTGAATTTTATGTGTAATGTGTTTATTTCATATTCCAAAGTTATTGATTGTGTTTGGTTAATGGTTGTTTTGTTTCTAATTTATTTATTCATATTCATTTTAATTCATCGTTTTTCGTAAAAAAAAAAAAATGATTGATTTCAAAAGCGGTTCATTTCATAATTTTAATAAATTATTCAGTTTGTTTCTCTTATTTCAACAAATCTGACATAGATATTTTATTATTAGTTTTATGACGTATTTTAAACGGCCTCTTAGAGGGGAGGGTAAATGCCATCACATGTGAGTGTTATGCATCTCGAATTCGATGCGAGACACTCTCTCCTGTCACTATATTAACCAAGTCGCCTCGTTTTTAAAAAAACTGTAACTGCAATGCTCTCCGCCAATTCGAATCTGCGCTTTCTTACGCGCTAATCTGCGTGCCTTACCGCTGAGTTATAAGTGAGGCACGGTAAAGTACTGATGAATAATGAAAACAAAATTTCTTAAATTTAACGTTTTTTATAGGATTTCCAAAAACATGTCACTTTTAAAAATTGCGCCCTACAAAATAGATGTGGATATATTTAAATAATGCATAAAAAATACCCAAGTTTATTTGAATAAATATATATTTGGGTGCAGACATTTTCAAGCATGAATATTACAAAAAAAAAAATAATAATAATAGTAATAATGGCTGGCGCTCTAGCCTTTGGTACCACAGACTTCAGATTCGATTCCTGGAGTGACATGGATGCTTGTTATTGGTTTGGAATCCACCTTAAAACTGTAGGTCCGGTCTAATTAGACTAAAGTGTGCATAAAATGACCGTAGAAGGACAAACCAAACCAAACCAGATCCCCATTTTTGTACCATAAGCGTAGCCAAAGAATTGAAGTCATCTAATATCCGATCGGCAAAGGTCGACCTTGAAATTGTAAAATGATTGTTATCAGTAATTTTTATTTTAATCAAGAACATTTAATTCTGTGGTACAATTTAATAGGAACTCTATATATAATCAAAATATATTAATTCATGTATTTAAATGTAAATTTATAGGGCTTGAAAAATAAATTTATAGAGCAATTTAAAGGCAAAGAGAGCTACGAGTAATATAAGTTTCTCCAGAAAAAAAAAAATTTTTTTTTTTGGAAATGTAATTATAATACATTTAATTTTTCACCGAAACTCTTAAACGCATTTGTAGAAGGGGAAAAATATATAAATCTTATATTATTTATGAGATACAAATTCAATAGATTTATTTATAATCAAGTTACATAAAATTATCATGTTATGAAAATGTTAAGTATTAATTAAGACAAAGCTGTTAAACATATTAATATTTAGGTGTTAAACATTTAGTTTTACCCTTTAATTGTAAAATTTGTCCTTTTCATAATCTCCGCATTTCTTTGGTAAATCGTCTTTATTTTCGAAAACGCATGTTGGCAGCTAAGCATTATATATAAAAAAAAAATAATAATTTTTTTTTTTTTTTTTTTTTTTTTTTTTTATATTTAAAAATATTCTATAATTTATAAAATTTTTTTTTTTTTTTCTTCCCCAGTTTAAACACACAGTGAATAAGCAACTCGCAAACTTCAAGTCTGTGCATTTCCTGCCAATGCGTACTTTGTTATATAATAGATCTTGTTGCAGCACTTCCTCTGAAAAGACATCGGTAGAAGATTATGAATTTCCTATATTGATACTCCCATTGAGTACGGAAGTTGTCAACAATTTTTTTTTTTCATTGCGTACTGACGGGAAAACTGTTATGAAATAATGAGATTTTTCTTTTTTGTTTTAATCCGGCCTTTCAGCCCAGTGATATACATTGCTTGACCACTCTGAAGAAGAGAGACATTTTTCAGAACAAAAACTTAAGGAAATACTGAAAGGAAACTTAAAATAGTTTTAACTGAGGTAGTTCGCATTTTTCAATTCCTTCTATTAGCTCACACTCTCCCTATATATATCTTGTTCATAAAATACTTTTTATTCACCCACTCAAGTTCAAATACATTTGTTTTGAACTTGTAGTGGTTGACACTGGATGTTAACACAGTTTTTTCAAATATCAATTCATTCATTAAATTTAATTAATTAATTTTAGTTTTTTTTAGATTTAAGTTGCATGTATCTACCTATAGATGGCGCCAGATACACTTAAAATAATGAATGAAAATTATTTATGAAGGACTTTCTGCAATAGAGTGAAAAAAAAGTAGGAATTGACTTAACATTTTTTTTTTTTTATATTGTTTATTATGTAAAATGATACAGATTTCACCAAGACAATATAGAAATGGAAAAATAGGCGCTCGTTGCTGCACAAGCCGTAGAAATTAAATTCTTTTATAGTTTATTTGAACATCTGTGAGAAGAGGTATGTCGTCAGTTCAAAATGAATGTTACAAACTGCTTAACAAAATTTTGGAGCAAAATCGTGATTCATCAATCATTTTTTTTTTACTTCTTCGCGTTTGTTGAATTCATCAAACGCAGGATGAAAAAATATGGGGGAGGGGGGAGAGGGGCCAAAAAGAGTTTATTTAACGTATAAGGTACCTTAATTGATCAATTGATTTCATTAAATAACTTTCATGCTTCAATTTTCTATACTACATCACAATCCTAATGTATTTTTTATATATTAGATATGTTATTTTTATTTAAGACATTATATTGATTAAATTTATCCTGAAGTAAAATGTATGTACTGTTCTGCCCCAAAAGTAAGACCAATTATTTTTTTTTTTTTCAAAAACTCTTCATTTATTCTTCCCAATTTATTTAATCGCTTTCAAAGTACCTCCGGACACAATGCACTTATGCCAACTTTTTTTCCAATCCTCATTGCATGCTTAAAAGTCATCGGCAGGGATGGCCTTCAAAGCCCTGGTCTTTTGAGTTTAGAGAATAGGCAGAAGTCGTACGGTGTAAATACGGTGGTTGTGGAACTAAATGGGTTTCATTTTTGGAGAAAGTCTCGAAGAATCAATGCAGTGTGAGCTGCGCATTAAGTGTTTTCGGTATAAATCGACATTTGGCGCGTTTGAGATCTAAAATGGAATTGACCGATCCTTTTGAAATTCCAATATCATCAGAAAAGTCTGTAAATGTAAATCGACGGTTTGCAAACACCAAATCTTAAATTTTTTGGACGTGATCTTCGTCGGATGAGGTTGATGGTCGAACAGAGGGCTCTTCGTCTTCAATGCGTTCTTTGCCTTCTTTGAACTGTTTTTACCACTTGCAAATATTTCTTTCCGATATAGGAATGCTCGCTGAATGCCTTCTGCAACATTCTATACGTTTCCGCAAACAAAATTGAATGCAAGTTCTTTGCTCAATTAATTCAAAAACCAGACATTTCAAAAATAGCCGAAATCAGTTTCAGCGTCTCACAAAGCCAAGCGTAACTGAAACACTAATGGACATTTTGACGTCAAATTTCACACGGATGTCAAGGACAGTGTCAGCAACCTAAAAAAAAAGGAAGGAAAAAAAAAAAAAAAAAAATTGAAATTCCATAAGCCCCGGAAATTTTAAATTGACAATTAGTCTTACTTTTTGGACACAGTAGTAATCATATAATGGAGATTATACAGATTTTTAATGCACTTAAAATTTTTTTATCCACAATTTATTGTGTATTGTGATATATATATATATCTTTACAAAAATGTGAACTTGGCGGCATGTACATTTTATGCCAAGTGATGTTCCGCTAATAGAAAAGTTTCTAAGAGATTTTGCTCTAACCTTACTGGTTACCCTTAATGACCTTAACTGGTAACTTCACCCCCTTCCCTCAAAAAAAAAAAATCCCCGAATTAAATATTAAGTTAAATATAATTAAAATTATTATTATTTTTTTTCAATTTATTTTTTGCTCTATATTTTTACATTCATATTAAGTATTTCTTTATTTTGCCTTTCAGCCTGCATCCCATTATGTTCGCCTATGTTAAATCCCAGTTACCTGCAAGATGTCATTACATTTTGTTATTATTTTAAAGAACATTTAAACAAATTTCAATTTAATTCTTATGCAACGTGTTAGTACGTACCTTATAATATACGAAAATTTCCTTGTATTTAGATTTTTCATTTTTTATTGTATGTAGGCAAAATATTGGACAAAAATAACATAGTAGTCTCTTGTTGTATAACTTGTTTTGCACTTTTCGCTTTAAGTACTATATATTTATTACTATTACTTGCTTAGTAAAAAACGTTTAATTTTTCCAAATTATTCAAAAAATTTTTAATTTTAAAATATATTTGTGTGTTTTTTAAAGCTACATGATTTTATCAAAAAAAAAAAAAAAAAAATCCTCATTTGAGAGGTTACGGCTACTTTTTGTGTATAGATATAGCCCATAATTTTTCGTTGTTGTATAAATTTTGTTAACTAATTCTTTCGGTTCTTTCAATATAATTAATATTCCTAATATGCTTTGGAATATTCTGTGGTATTATAGTTAAATCTATAACTATCAAAATTATTAATTTACATTTCTTTTAAATGTTACTTGCTTATTTGTCCTATTCTAGACACGATTAATCTTATTTTCACTGATCACGTATAATTATAAGGCAATGAATTTTTTTTTTTTTTTTCTCCGTTTTTATCACTTTCCACTTTTTAAATAAAATAAAATTTATTCTATCTGTGATCCCGGGATTTAGAGTGTCTCAGCACCCCAGGGTCTAAAACTCGTATCCTTGAAGACATGTGGATACATACATGGCTGGGAATTAGATACGATGAGCGGTTTATAATTCAGTCAAAACAGATAAAGATCTTTATTTGAGAGATAAGATCAGATGGTGAAGGCCCCAAAAAGTTAAACTAAAACTAAATTAAAGTTTAAAAAAAAAAAAAGCATAAAAGGAGTGGAACAGCCATTGCAAGACCGTGATGGTTTCTCAGGAAAGATGGCATTGAATTTGTTATAAAATATTTAACACAGCCCGAGGGCGCTTAGAGTTAGAGGGTAAGGTGTGATCGTAATTGGTGAGGTTTTAAGTTTGTTTCAAAATTAGAAATCTTGTCAAGATTGTTAAAAAAAAAGTGGTAGAAGTTTTAAGAATAAACATCTTGGGGAGATTTAGAGTAGAGAATTCATCATTACCATACCTGGCGGGGGGCATGGATGTTTGAGTGGTTCAGAATCCCCATTAAACTGTAGTGTCCCGGTCTAATTAGCCTAACGTGTGCAAAAAATGACCATAGAGCGACAAACCAAACCAAATCATCATTACCATAAGAACCATAGTGCGATCATTCGATGAATTTTATTATCTAATACTTGTATGCTATTAATTCTAGTTTAATGCAGTTGAACCCCCAAACCGGGCTTGGCAAACTTGTTATAATGAGACGCATGTAGTAGATTAGTAGTTTATTTTCAATAGAGAGGGAAGAATTGCGTTTAATGAGCTGGTATAAAGTGCGAATGCAAGAGTGAATTTTTTTCTTCATATTAATATGAAAACGGAAAGTTAGGTGTTTTTTAAATCAAAAAATATACCCGGATATTTAGCCTCGTTGAATCCAGTTATGGCGGAAGAGGGAGATTAGTTTTTCTAGTGAACGGAACTGCTTCAGTTTTATTAGCGTTAAGAGGAATTTTCCAACTGAAAAGCATCCAGGTTTCAAGGTTAGTAATGCAATTTTGAAAACTTGTTAGAAGTTCTGTATCAGTAGAGTGGAAATCGATAGCACTATCATCCGCTTAGAAGCAGATGTGAACCTTATTGACCTGTAGGTGGTCATTGATAAAGATTTTGAAGATAATAGGTCCAATAAGCAAGCCTTGCAGAACAATGGCTTTCATGGTTTAAGAGGAGAAGAACGAGTTTGGAATTTTAACAATGAAGTTTGTATTGGAAATATAAGAGAAGATTAGGCGAACAAAGATAAGAAATGTGTAGTAGAAAATTAATTTATTTATAAGCCCTTCTGTCCCAACACGATCACAGGTTTTAACAATATTAAGGAAAATGACTCCACTGATCGCAGGTTTTAACAATATTGAGGAAAATGATTCCACTGATAGATTTATTCACAAATCATTCATAGATCAGTTTAGTGATTCTAAGAATTCTAGTAATTCTAAGAGTGTTGAGTAAGAAAATTAAAATAAATAAACAATTGTCTATCATTATAATTGAAAAATTTTCTGAATGAATTCTACAGCATTGCATTTTAATTTTGTATAAATAAATATAATTTCTATTCTAGTTGTTTTCTTATCTCCATATATATAATAAAAAATTACCGCATTTGTTTCTTTTTAAGCAATTGTAGACATATTTATCACTTTTTTTGATAAAGAGATCAATTAATTATTTTCTACCATAGTGAAATAAGAATAAAACAAAATCGAAAAAGAGGATAATCCTCCAATAGAGTGTACAAAAAAAAAAAAAAAAAAAAAAAAAAAAAAAAAAAAAATGCACCCATATGTGTATATATCATGAATTATTGCAAGTTTCAATTTATTATTCCTTAATCTGATTATGTTTCTTCCTCTATTAAAAAAAAGAGAGAGAGATGCTTATATGCATATAAAGGACAAAACTACATAAAGAGCAAATACACAAGAAAAAAAAATCAAAAAGAAAAATGAAGTCAGTGGAGAAGTGTGGAAAAGAAGATCTTGGCTTAAAAGTATTTGAGATTTATTTGAAACATAATCAGTTTGTATAGCAAAACTTTAATATCATAAGCTTACGTACATTTCATGTGCTTCATAATTACATAATAAATAAAAAAATTGATGTTTAAATTAGGTTATTGAAATATTAAAAATATTTGGTTCGAGTTTTGTAGAAATTGAACGCAAAGCAGATTAGTCAAAATGATTTCTGTTTACCCAAGATTTTAATACTAGAGCCTACCATTAAATATATGTTGATCCAAATAGGATTACGCATTTTAATTTGTTATCGAGTAATAACCACATCTTCGTTTTTAAGCATAATTTTAAATTGTAATTTTTTTTGTTTGTTTTGTTAATATCATAAAACTTGAAACGAAATCATGAGATAAACATTCGACAATGGCTAATATCTTTGATAACCAACAATCTTGTTAAGGAAAAACAACAACAACAAAAAAAGAAAAAAAATTGCGAGTTGCATCATATTTCACGTTTCAATCCTTCATGAAAATGTGTAATATTTTTTTTTTTTTTTTTTTTTTCCTGACTAAACTTAGAAAAGCAATGAATTTAACATCATCTTAAAAGATAACCTTCAATATAACGCCGTTAATAATAATTTATTTCCATTAATTCTTTTTGTCGTAAAATATTGGAAAACCAAAATTTTAACACCAATTTATTTCTAAAAAGATATTGCATCTATGTTTATTTTTTTCTTGTAAGAAATGTATTTGTAGATTTTTAAAAATTTTTTTTTATCTAGTCCTGATTAAAATCGTGCAAGTACGCTATAATGTTTTCTAGAAATTAATGAATGTGATTGTGAGAGTTAGCGGTTTGAAAATCATATACGGGAAAAATCTTAAATAATAAAAATATTTTTAATTTTTAAAAATTTATAATATTTTACTTACTAATTACTATTTATAATATTATAATTCATTAAATTCCCTATTTGATTTCTCATGTGCAATATTAATTCAGTTTTGGTTTTGTGATAAGATACAAAGTGATTTAAAAAGGTTTAGTGATAACATTCGCTATTGTTTTTCGAAGCGATAGTTTTAAGCGAATAGACGTGCGTTTGTTGATAAACTGGGCAATGAAGTAGTAGTACAATAAATGAAGGAGGATCGTATTCGTAATGGGAACCATGTTTTATATAGGAACTTCAGAATTGTTCGATTCTGGAACCGGAACCAGTTGTTCCGACGAGGAAGAATCTGTATGTTAACTGAACACTTTCTTTTATTTATGTTAAGTTTTTAATTAATGTTATTTTTTAAATAGTATTGTGTTTAATGTGTTGAAATGCAAGTTTATTCTGAAATGAAGCAAGTATAACGTAAACGAATTAAGTGTTCGTAATTTATTTATATGTTAGACATTGAAAAAAAAATAACAATAAAAATGAAATTAGAATAATTTCTTTATTGTAAAATGAATGCCAATCTGCCGTATACAAATTTTGGATTGAGTTTCTAAAGATTTTCAGATACTATGAAAACATAGACTTATTTGGGCTCAGATAAGTATGTTAAATAAAACAAAATATTTTTTTTTATTAAACAATTTTTATTTTTGTTCTAATGGAGTTTTTTTATTAAATTTTTATTTAATTAATGGAAATTTTTCGATTCACGTTTTTCACCAAATAAGAATAATGAGATACATGCGCAATTAAGAGGGTTTCCTATTTTTTTTCTATACGTATAATTTCTTTTTTGAAAACGGTTATGCAAGTTTCATGTGTTCTTATTTATTTAAAAAGTTATTATTTCATATTCTGAAAACTTTGATAGTGTTTTTTTTATAATATAATGTTTTTATGCTTTTAACATTTTTCTTTTGTGTATTTTAATGTATATAATTAGTGTTTATCGTATATTTGTTCTATTCTCACAAAGCAGTTTTTTTTTTAAGTATGTGAAATTGGTATTTTTATTTTAGCATCAAATCTTGGAAACAGTTAAAAATGATAGGGTAATTGTAACTCAACCAGAAGAAGATAGAAGACGACGCACAATCATAGTTGAACGGAAAAATGGATCATTTGGTTTCACTTTGCAGGTAATATGAATGAGATAAATCAGTTTTTACAGAAAAAAGGTGACATTTTTTTTTTAAATATATTTTGTTTTATGATTGTTAGTGTTTAAAAAAATATAATTTTTTTCTATATTTATTACAAAAGATTTTTTATTACATATTTTAAATTACTCTTAATTTTTTTTCTACTTTTATTACAAATGATTTTATTACATATACAATAAAAAATTATGCATTTTTATAGTATAAGAATTTAATAAACTTTTATTGGTTTTTACAAAATCACATTGATGATGATTAATTTTTCCAAAATAAGCATTACTTTTGTATTATGCATCTAATTACAAATAACTATGCAAATAGATGGTATTTTGGAACAAAAGAAAAAAAAGTAAAACTTTTCTTTTCCTGTTTGTTCCAACATTTCATTTCTTAATTCCTTCATCAGCATTACAAAATCGCATATCTGAACTTAATGGTAATTAGTAAAAAGTTGTTTTTCTCTTGAAAAAAAGACTATTTTTTTTCTCTTCCATTGTTAAAATTAAAATTTTTCTATGTATTTATAGAAGTTTTTTTCATAACTACAAAAAGTCTGATGAAAATTATTGTATGAACCTTTTTTTTTCATATAACTATTTCAACTTTATTGTAATAAGGGAAATTTTTTTTTTTTATTTATAAATTATGTGAGAATAAATTACTCTCCTTTTGAAAATTGAATAAATGTAAATAGAAATAGGAAATAATAAAAGACAATGTCTGAGCGAAAAACAATGACTTTTCAGTTAATTAAAAAAAATAAAATAAATAAAGTTTTTTAAGTTTGGCAAAAGATTTTCTCTCTTTTTTTTATTTATATTTTAAACAGGCTTTTAATTTTTGGGACACCCGTTATGAAGCAATAAAATAAAACACTTGAGTGATATATTATAACTATGCATTTAATAAACATATTTAAATTTCAGTAATTAGATTGATTATTTGAATTAGAAACTATATTGAATTTTCTTCCTTTTTATAAGAGAAAAACAATTTGAAAAAAAAAAAAAATTATTTTCATCCTTCTATTTTTGTTAGTAGTAAATTCAAATTCTGAAAATTCATAAATATGTAATACAAAAGTTCATATCAATTGTATTCAATTTATAAATTCAAACTATACCTCTTTGAAAAATAATTTTTTTGACAAATAAATGGCCTTTAAAAAATAAAATTTTGAATTTTAACCATAATTTTAGTTTTAAAACATAATTTTTTGTAGTGGTATATTGTAGAATTTTTAAATATTTTATTGCCCGACTCGTGACAAGTTGCGCCGCTGGTGAGCATTAGGGCTGAGGTACAATTCGCTGGCGACTTTGTTGTAGACACTGTTATAAAAAACGAGGAGTCTCGATGATATTTGTGATGTTCAGCATCTTGCCTCGTGAGTCGGACTACCTGGTAGGAGTTTTCCGGGTTTTCTCCCATACGATACGCAAATGCGGGGTAGTTTCGCCTAAAAGTTCTCCCGCAAGGCGTTACCTTCCTTCAGCGACACGGACCCAAGTCAGACATCTACCTACGGGCTCTCCATCACAACAGAAGCTGCTCCCTTCCCCCTTACCACTGGTTCCTGGAATTTATATAGATGTTATTGTCATCCAAGAGGGTTAAGTAAGTAACAACAAATATTTCATTTTACAATGAAATTGCATTTTTGAAGTTTGACGATTTGATCGATCGCTAAGTGAGTGCTAAACTATGAGTCGCGTCTCCAATTGAAATGCAACACTACAACAGTGTTTTTTTTTCCGATTTTTTTGCAATGAAATTTAAGGAAAAAGGAAAAAAGCAATGTTTTCATGAAACCAAAAATACTGAAACAAACAGTTACTGTACTACATGATACTGTACAGAATTTTAAGACAAAAATTGGCATTTTCGCCGATTTCTGTGCAACGTGCTTTTAATAGACAAAAAAATGCCATGAATTTGCCAGGCAGATCATATAAAAATCATCCCTTAAAGAAATGTATTATAACAGCTGGATCGAACTCATAAATAACGCATATATTCCTTTTTTGAAATAAAAATTATTATTTCTAAACTTCTCACAAAAGATGTGCATTGTGCTAGGTGAAACCAAATCAAATCCCGCCCCCCCAAAAAAATTCCTCTGTCCAAACCCTCCTTTTTTTATATTGCACAATGACCTCAAAGATTCTAGAAGATTCTTTTTAGAAGTGAAAACTGAAAAAATAGTTATAGTAATTATTACTATTTAATGCGAAAACCCCCTTTTATAATCCTTGCTTGCCTTAACTAGGGAAAAAAATGCTTCCGTTGTCCAGATTCCCATGTTTTATTTTGCTACGTTTTCAAAGTGTGATGTCATAAAGAATGTTCGAAAACATAACATAATCATTAATCATGATAGAAGAAGATAGTAAAATATTTCTTTAACAAATATCAAATCCTTCCATGAAAAAGAACTGAAAAACTCGAAACTTTCTTAGGAATGGATTTCAATATGAGCAAAATCGACTTTACCACATTCAGCATGTTTATTGCACCTTAACACCCTTAAAAAAAAGTCATCAAATTTCATGATTTTCTAAAATACCATATGACTTATTTTAGTTATATTAAGATGGAAAAATGGTATTTTAATGAAAAAAAATTCAGTTTTTTTTAAAATTGTTTTTTTAGTTTAATTGTTGACAGTTTAATAGTGATTGTTATATTGGGTTGACAGTGTAAACTCAGTTTTCACAGTGCTTTTAAATGGTGAAAAATGAAAAAGCTTTCTTGTCAAGACAATAGTTAAGGTTATTTAACTGCATATAAACAACTTATTTTTTTCTTCCTAGATATGAAGAAAGCTAAATTATACTTTTTCCTAAAATATATTAAAATTAAAATTGAAAGAATATTAAGTAATTGTTTAAAATTATGAATTAATGTTGAATATCATAAAAGGATTTTTAACAAATATGAAAATGAATGCAAATTAGTAATTCTTATTTTGGCCTTCATTAATATTGTTACTTGGAGAATTTTCTTTTGATGACTTATTTTGTTATTTAAACATTTATAATTAATGTGTTGTTTATAATTTTTAGACTTATGGCATTCATCACAAGCGAGATGGTGAAATAGAATTGATTACTTATGTTGACTATGTTGAGTATGATGGTCCTGCATTTCGAGCTGGGATGAGACCAGGTTACTTTAAAAATTATTACTTTGTAATGAAATGATTTGAACCATTTTGTTAATTAGGAACTTA
Source organism: Caerostris darwini (assembly GCA_021605075.1). Classification (NCBI taxonomy): domain Eukaryota; kingdom Metazoa; phylum Arthropoda; class Arachnida; order Araneae; family Araneidae; genus Caerostris; species Caerostris darwini. The sequence continues at coordinate 176,833 of BPLQ01007125.1, forward strand.
TTTCTTATTTTTTGTGAAATTTTAAGTATGGCTTTTTATTAATCAAAAAAGTAGTGAGATCTTCTATAGAACTAGAGTAATGAGATCTTCTGTTTTAATTGTATTTCTTTGTGACAATTGAATATGTTCATAAGTATTAAACAATGAAACCTGTATTTACAATGGTAATACTTTTATATTTTATTAAATATTTTGTTGTAATTTTACTTTCAACATAGAAAAAATTGACATGCCCAATTTATTAAAAATTAGGTTTCGAAAAGTTTGAACATGTATTAGTTAATATTTTTTATTTGTAAATATTAAGCATTTTATTTTGCTTATGTGTATGTTACATAAGTATATACATGATGACAGACTGTGAAGTACTTTTTCATTTATTACCAGTGTTATAATAATTTCCATGAAAGAAGATATATGTTTTATTTACTATATTGCCATTAAATTATTAAGCATAATTTATTACTATAGTTCTTATAATTTATAAGTTTGAAATAAATATCACCTTGGTTTGTCTTTAATTAATAAGCATTATAAATACAAATGCACACATACATACATATAAATGACTGAGGCTCTAGTATCTGCCATTGCCTTAACGTATGAAAACATATACACTAACATATACCGAACACTAATGTTTTAAGCTTCGTTCTTAATAAACTATGACCCTGAAACTTGTATTCGTGTTGTCTGACATCTGACTTTTTAGACTCTTTTGATTCATCTTGAGTCATTTCTATCATCTACAATGCATTTCCTGAAATTTTGCTTCCACCTTCGTTGCATATAAGCGATTATTACAAAATCTCACCTAAGATTTCACTTATTTTTTGACTTCACACAATTAAATTTTGTTTCATTGTGGCTTTTATTGTTATATTTAGTTAGTTCTTGCTGAAAAGCTTTTCAAATGAATCCTTATTCACTCGCTCTCCCTTCAGCAGAATCTTTCAATCTATGTTATCAACCTTATTATGTTTCCAATAGAACAGGAAAACACAACGCTCTTATCCAGAACCTACCCGTGGTGATGTTTTGACATTAAAATTCTTGATTAATGTTTTGTTATTTAAGTAACTTCAATAATTGTAACATGTCCACCATATAATTTAACTCTAGTCGAAAGAACATAATTGAATTCAATACTGTTTAGGAAAAAAGAAAAAAAAAATTAAAGTTAAGATTAATTATGAACACTTATTAAAATTTATTATTTTTATAAATATATAATTTAGTATATATAAATTACCTTTTCAGGTGATGTGATTTTATCAATTAATGGCCATGACATGGAAAAAGTTGACCACAAGGCACTAGTTCAATATATACAAAGTTGTGAGAAAACTATGCGGATGGTTGTATTGTTTGAAGACTGTGTACATAAAGTGGAACTCCATATGAAGTATTTACGTCTGAAGGTTAGATTTTCTGCTTTACGTTAAGAGGGGGGGAGGTGGCAGGAATAAAAGATCTTGATGTAATATTTGTTACAACAGAATGATAAGAAGCCTATTAATAATAATAATAATTAAAAAAAATGAAAGGTAGTATATAAATGCTCTTCTTGTACTAAATTCTTTATTATGAAGTATTAATTATTTTTCTTTAGTTTTGAGAGATATCTTGATTAACAATCCTTAGTCCTTATGTTATGTTAATTCATTGTTATCTATAATTTGAGCTAACAGCAGTTATTTTTGTTTCTTTAGAGGGTTTTCCAAGAAAAGAAGTTTGAATTAGAACAGCTATGTGAAAAAGAACATCAATTAATCCAAAGTAAGTTAATTAAATGAAAGTCATGGACAATTACTGAAGTGAATTTTTTGAATTTTTAGTTTTTTTCTTATGCCAAATTTAAGGTAATCATAAATTAAATAAAATGTCCTTTGACTATGAAAATGTGTAATCCATGATGAGCTTTTTAAGCTATGTGTGCCTAGCTTAACTTTAATATCTCATAGCACTTCATTTATATTTCTAAAATGTGATGCTCAATGAATGGTACGAAGAAAAGATGCTAGACGGGGAAGTGAGGGATAATTGAAAAGGGAAAATTTTAGTCATGAAAATCTTTTCAATTAACTGGAGTAGTGAGCTTCTAAATCAAATAATTGTTTCCATGGACATACCTACCTAGGTACAACTTTTACAAAAATAATATTATCTTTCATTTTAGTATTGTCCTAAATTGTGTATTCAGCATATATATATATATTAACAGGAAATTTTTTCAATTCTCTCTTTAATAAAAAGTATACAAAAGTAACTAATGATACTGACTTAATAAAAAAACAATTAATGAATTAGAAATTTATTTCTTTTATTATAGAACTTTCAAGGTGTATGTCTCTAAAATATCTGGAAAAAATATAAAAGCTGCTAGATAGGGACTAAAATAAAAGATGTTATAAGGAATGGTGTGTGGAAATGGTGCATGTAAATTCTAGCACAGGGGTGTCCAAGCTTTTAACTTACCTGGGCCATATTGTGAAGATGAGTTGTTTTAGGCCACACAAAATATATCTAACACTAACTATAACTGATAAGGGGGAGCAAAATATATAGGTAAAATATTTAAGTAATTTAAATTCAGTTATAAATTTTTATTATAAAAACAATGACATGGAATTAATTTGATGTTTATATGATGGCATTTTATGCATAAAGTTTCATTAAAAATTTTATTTATAATTATAAATAAGAAAGCATAAAATTATTATTATATTTGACATTGAATTTGAGAAACTATTGCATCAATATCTGGTTTGATTTAAGTGGTTGCAATTCTTAAGATGGTTCATCTGATATTTTGGTTTTTAATTTTACTCTTGAAAACTTGGTCTCTAATTTTACTCTGCCTTTACTTTTGAAAATAAATATCAATATGAATAATGTATGACTGTGCTGAAAAGGATATTTGTCTTTTGGCAGGTATGATTTATTAAAGTTCATTAAAGAGACATGGTCAAATTTCTCTTTTAGTTAGATGTCAGGTTGAAACTATGTATTCCATTTGAAATTTGCTGACAACATATCTATATTGACTGTAAATGGACTTGCAAAAATACAAACATTTGGATTATTTTGCAAAACCCCTGAAATTGATTCAAGTTCTTGCATCAAATCAAACAATATAAGCCTGCATATTTTATCAAATTTTTTATTATTTTTACAAGTTCCTCTTTTTTTACCTATCATAGCTGGGGCGTCATCTATAGCTACAAGAGATAGATTGGCAAGAGACAAAAATTGCTTTAATGTTTTTATTTTTTTTAAATTTTTTTTTTTTTTTTTTTTTACATATATTCATATAAATTTCTTGATGTCATGTCTTTTAGTGGTACTAAATAATTATATTATATTAGGTATTAATACCTCTAAGTAGTAGTAGTTTTAGTTAAAGTAAACATTAGTTAAGTTTTGGTAGCATTAATGCTTTCATCTTTAGTTCTAAAGCTATTTTATTAGTTTTTTTGAAATTATTTTTGAATATTATATTATTTGAATTATTATTTGAATATTATATGCTATTTGAATTTTTTTGAATAATATATATTATTTCCTTGGTTATTGGCCTGTTTTTTTTTTAATTTTAAAAATAAGTACTTGTTTACACTTATTTACACTTCAAATGATCTTTTTTAATATTGATAAATTTTCTAGACTATTAGAAATTAAGTCAGTAAAAATATTTGATAAATTTTAACTGACTAAAAAATTGATGAATTGTGCAATGACTAATAATTAATAAATGTTTTTGAAAATACTGAATTAGTAATTCTATTGTACTCTGATTAAAAATATAAATCATGGAATTTAATTTCAAAATTTGTTATTACATAGCTAAACAATGATTTACCGGTATTCTAAAAAAAAAAGGAAAGTAGTAATCTTGTTTGAAATTAAGATTAAAAAGTTGTCTAGTTGATCTTTTCGTGTATGTGTGTAGTTGATTACCTATACACCTATACTTTTTTTTAGAATAATATTTAAGAACTTTTAATTAAGTGTTTCTTGTTTTTAAAATTAATTTTTTTTAATGCCATAGGTTGGAAAGATAGGGGTGTAAGGATACCTCCAAGTCCATGTTTGGTAACCAGAGTCCGTAACATGGTACCTCCTAGTCCATGCAGCATTCATAGTTATGGTAGCTCTCTTGCGTCAAGTATTCTGCCCCAAAACTTGGCTTCGGATGACTCAATAAGCTGTTACAACTTCCCTAGCATTTCTGGACGTAAAACTTACAAAAGTCATGCTGGTACTGCACATGCTTCACCAGTCATCATACCTAAACAGTTTGCCACATTGCCAAAAGCTGCTGGTGCTGTAAGGCGACCTTGGCCAAAGTTTACTGGAGGGGCTAGTTCCCTGACACCAAAAGGCTCTTGGGATGGCCTCGAATCCCAATCTAGCACTGGCCTTTCTGAAAGTACAGACTTTTCCGAGTCTTCAAGTCAAGATTCACGAGCTCACTCACCTGCTCTTTCCCGTCGATCTGGCAATAAGTCTGAAAGTGATTTGCCAGACATAGCTCAGGATGATGAAGAAGAAGAAGAGGAAAATGATCGTGATGAAGTGACTCGATTGTAGTCATTCTGGTTAAGTTTATCTAATTTTTTTTTTTTTGTGAAATAAGTTTGTGTATTATTTTTGCATTTCTTTCAGAGTCTAACTAGAGTTTTATATCTGTTGAACAGTATTTTTAGAATGAATCATACGTATTTTTCATTGGTATATACAGGCAAAGACTTTTTTAATGATAAATTATTTTGCTTAGCTATATTATTTATGTATATTTTGAAATGGCAATTTTCTATCAAGTTTATAAATTTGAAATTTTTTTTTCAAGTAAGAATTTGAGTAAACAAATATTATGTTAGCTATATTTCTAAACTTCTACTGGAAATTCATTGCATTAAAAGTATTTATAGTTTCATTTTTTAATCTATATATTTAAACAGTATTGTAGAGATCTACCTCAATAAAAAGGCCTGTGTATGCCTGTGATATTAAGTTATTAATAGTTAATTGCTCTTTTCAGTTTTACTGTGTGATAAATCAGTTTAGAATGCATAGTTTTTAAAGTCAAATAAAAAACTACCTTTTTTTAAAACAATTACTATGATTTTTGCTATTTAAGTTTATATATCATTCACATGTAATTATTATCAAATGCAAATTATTGAGCCATCTTTTTTAATTTCTCATTTGATTCCAAATTTTAAAATCTCTTCTTTCTGATGGGTTTTTTTTTCATACAAGTTATAAATTGTCATCTTTTTTAAATATTAAATTTTGGAAAAAAAATGATCTTTTTTAATATTGATAAATTTTCTAGACTATTAGAAATTAAGTCGGTAAAAATATTTGATAAATTTTAAATGACTAAAAAAATTAGATGAATTAAAAGTCAATGAATTTTTAAAATATCAGATGAGATAATTTTCCTAAATAATTAAGATTAGAATAAAAAAAAATTTTTTTTTTTTTATAAAATAAATTTATATAATGTGATGTTCTTTTTCTTTAAATTTTTGTTATAGCTGTAAAAAGATAATATTTCTAAGGTACATATATGTGGTGCTAGTGGGTTAACAGTAATACATTTCAATTTTAAATATTAAGTATAGCTTTTGTATATATTTGTGAATATTTTACATCTGTTGATTAAAAGTCAATTTTTGTGTTATTGTGTTGATGAAATTTAATTAGTGAATCTTGAGAATTAAGTTAGTATTGAAACTCCAAAATTTGCTTGTTTGTCTAGTCTTTGCTGTATATAAGTTGGCTTTTTGTTTAAATAGTTATTTATTTCAAATTCTATATTTGCTTATTTTATTTCATGTGATTTTTGGTATTAATTTTTCATTGAGCTTTTGTACTTAATTTTTATAATGTGGATGGATGAACAGTAAAAACTAATGCTACCTGGGCAGTTTCTGAACAAATTTAATTTCAGCTATCAGACATGAATATCGTCTGTTGTATTGCAAAGAACAAAAGTATTTTGTATATTTATAGCATATTTCTTTGCTACAATCTAATACTTTTTGCAGTATTTTTGTATAATTTGTGTTACTTTTTGGTCAACAAATGTCTATACTTTTTCATTTAAATTCAGAATACATATTTTTATACATTGTGAAAATTTTGATTTTAAGAAACAGTGATATTTTAATTCATTTCAATACTTTAGTAAATAATCCTGACTTTTTCATGTTAACACTTTTTAGTTGCATAAATTTCTTTCATATTTTTTGCTAAAATAAAGATTATTTGGTCCTTTAAAATGTATAGAGCTTGAGATAATATAAAATTCATAATTTAATTATAGTGCTCAAGAAGGATAAAAATGTTTTTCTAATTAAAAAAAATCCAAGTATTGCTGTATATGTTTTTTGAAAAAAGAAAAAAATGAATTATTAAATTAAATTAATTATGGATTCATTTGCTACGAGATTTAAAAAATATATATATAAATTTGATAGTATTATTCTAGTATATTTAATATATAACATTAAACCTTAAAATTTGATACTGATCATATTTATATTTAAACTTGTATTAATGTAACTAACAGTTTTTTTAAGTATGAATTTAAGATTTTTTTTTTTTTTTTTTTTTTTTTGCTTCAATATTTATATGATCATTTTTTGTAGATGATAAAATTTGATGATTTTGGACAATTATTAAACATTTCATTGAGTTTTTCTCAATGAATTGCTAAAAATATTAAAATGTATTTTATTTATTAAATGTATGTTTTTAAATGTATCTTTCTTTAATGTGATTTCATGAGAGCTTTCATATTGTAATGCATATCTTTTTTTTTCTTTTGTTCTTTTATGAAAAAAAAAACATCCAAGTATTATAGAAACAACTAATTATAGGTTTTTTTTGTTTTAAAAAAAATATGTGCTGGTATTAGTGCAATACAACTGATGACTAGTTTTACAGAAGTAATTAATATTGTATTTGATTATGCACTTGAACAAATAGTTATAGATAAAATATGCAATATAAAAATAGTACTGTAATTACAGTGATAAAATTGAAAATATTTCATCGAATATTTTTATTGAGTCATGAAGTGTATTTTTTTCCTATTATGCTTTGTCCTACTATATTGATATAAAACATGGAAGTCAAAATATTTTGCTGTAAGTTGCCTTAACAGTTATTCTAGTTTATATATGCATTATATATTTTGCATTTGAACATATATTCTATATTTATTCAACCCTGAACATTTAAGATTTCTAAAAGTATATTTCATTAATCATTGTCAAGTTCCTATAATTCTGAATGATTTCAGCAAGTAATGCCTTTGATTTTTTTAAAAAATAAAACAATTTTCAAAATTATTTGTTTTGCCTTGAAATCTTTTGTGTTAAAAGAGAATGCATCTATAATATTTATTTCATAGTATATAAAATAAAATTTTGATGTAAAAGCTTCAATAAGTTTTATATATTTGTAAAGTTATAGCTGATGGAATACAGGAGTGTAGATTAGAGCAGTGGTTTCTAAACATTTTTGACTAGTAATGTCATTTTTTTTTAAAAAATGAAGTCAACTCAATTTATTTATTAATAATATAATAAAGGAATGGATAAGCTTGCAGAACCCTGCACATTATATGGAAACAAATTGGACATGGCTATTTTCATAGCAAAACTCAGTTTCCCACCAAATTAGTTATACCGAGCATTGTCTCATAGAAAGAAATATTTACGTTTTATCAATTCCACAGAATCAAATTTTGCTTTCAAACTATTGGCAAGACAAATTATTTTACGATTCTGCAGAAGTTAATTCAGATGAAGCATTGGTGCTGAATGAATCTTGACTGCATTCAGATCAATATTTTTGTTTTGCAGGGCTCATATTTTAATTCAAGTGCCTTCCTATGAGTAGTACAATGGATCTGCAGTGCATCAAGGGCTTTACTTCATGTAAACGTCTGTCTGTATTCTTCCATAGTAGGTTGAAACAAATGGAAACACACAAACATGTAGTCTAATCCATATTATTTTAATATATATAAGTATCGGGGACCTTCACATTTGCAGTGATATTTCTGTGAATATCTTCTGCAATACTATAACTATTTATGAATAGTATATAGCATATCAAATGAGTATCCTTATTATTGCTCATAGTGCCATCCAGCTATAGCCCAAATTACTATCATTGAGGTCCTCCCTATATGCTATATTCTACGACTGATTGTACTATTTGGCAAATGTACCTTTAAAATACAGTTTTCTAGTAGACTTTTCAACCTAACATTTACTGGATAAATTCTTCTACCTTCTGGTATTTTGCAATTCTTTAAGTTCCCTTGTAATAAGAATGCTGTTAAAGCATTTTTCAAATACATACTTTTTTTGGTTGTTTTAGCTTTTTCAACTTCCTGGCAAAGAAATAACAATTTACTTGGTAGCTTGCACTCTGATGTCAAAACTTTCATACACAATACACACTGTGATCTCTCTTAACTGTTAGTTTCTGTTGACATAACATCAAATTCTAAGTAATTGCCATCATAATTACAATATTTTCTACTACTGGTTAAGAGTATTTCTTTTGTCTCCATTTTTAAATGTTTATTTAATGAACACCAGTATCGCAAAACAATCAACAAGAACTAAAGCGAAACCATGTTAAATTGAAACTTATACTGGAATACAAATAGCTGAAAAAATCTAGGAAGTTATGAAAGCCTTCTACACAAAACTGAGAAATATGAAAACTATCTTTAATTTTTATAAAATATCATTTAATAATGAAGGCATGTAGTGCTTAATTTTAGTTATAAATTTTCATCAACTCTTCTAGATGTCACATTTTACCACGTTGAAAAATAATTTTGAAAGCTTTTCAAGTATTCCACAGCGCATGTTTTGGAAACCATTGGATTAGATCTTAGTCTACCATTTTAAATAATCTTACAGAATATAATGGAAATATAGATTATTTCTAAGATTTGGAGAAGAATGGACAGAATGAGAAATGTATCTCCTTTCCAGAAAATGCATTGACAATATTTATAGATTTTATTTTAAAACATAATTATAATCATGAGTTGGTTACAGTTGAGGAAAAAAAAATGACCCATGTTGAAAAGCTACATTTTCTTTCTTACCCTGAAAATCAAGATTCAATCAATTTTATCTTATCATAATAAAACATATTTTTACCTGGAAGATTTTCCATAAAATTTATAAAACAAAGAAAAGCTTGTTTTTAAGATACATTTTTCGATCAATTACTAATGATTATATTTCATCATTTATCAAATGCAAGAGAAATTCAATTGTATCTATTATTGCTGATAACATATAAATTCAAGGTATTTACATTGCATAGTGTTATTAAATTGTAACTCTGTGGAGTTGCTCTTAGCACTAAACATATTTTATAAAATTTACTTGTCTCATTTGAATTAACGAATAAAATTAAAGTAAAGTAGTTAACCACTATTATTGATAATCTGTTCTGGTGTTTAACTTTCATAAAAATATATATAATATGAACAAGTATATAAATAAATTTTATTTACATTACACAAATATAAATTATTTCCAATTATCAAATACGGAATGTTGTCAACAAATAATTGCACATATAAGCATTTAAAACTCTGAAACAAAGTTCTCATTACAAGCAGGAGCTAAATTTAAAGTTAAGGTTTCATCAGGTTCTTTTTTTTTAATTGGTGAACCCTGCATTCTTCTACTTTCATCTTGAGCAAGTTCTTCAATGAGAGACAGCTGCAAAAATTAAAAATATATACTATATGGAATGCAGAATTAAAAAGTACTAATTCATTTTATGCAAATCATTGAGAAAATACTTAGGAAAGGTAGACACATTGATAAATAGTTTTTCTGCTACCTACATGTTAGGATCTACCTTTTAGTAATAAAATAAAATACTATATATTTGTTATCATTAAATTATTATTTGCATGGGAATAGTGTCCTTTTTATGTATGGATATTTAATCTAAAGACCAAATCCTGTTTTTTATATATGAACTTTAAGTTGGAAGGTTAAAATTTATCATGATTTTAATAAGGGAAACTATAGTAATTTAGTCTCAAGTGTGGTCGAAAATAGATAAAAAAGAATAAATTTTTTTAGTTTAAAACTTGAAAAGTTCTAGATATGAGATGCTATATAATTATTCATCCTAAATTTCTTAAGAACAAAACATTGTGATTTGAAAGAAAAAAATCTGATGATCATTAGCCATATTTCATTTTTTACACATTAATAAGGAATATATACATTGGAAAAAAATTAGATAATCTGGTTATTGAGAGTTGAAAAGTACTTACTTTAGGAGATTTTTGGCACTTTCTCAATATTTCTAGAGCTTGCAATTGATGGGTATTCAACCGTGTCTGCAAAGGAACAAAACTCGTGTTAGATGTTGGATTAATTGAATATTTCATTGAAAATTCCACTTTAAGCTTTTTACAAAAAAATCAAAATAATAACCTCTCTAAATGAAGCTGTTTTACTTCTAGATTTAAAGCTTGGCAGCATATTTTGTTTACTTTGTACTATTCTTGTACTTTGTACTCTAGGTACATATCTCTGATGTCTAGTACATTTGATGCAGGAGTAAGATATGCCATCATCATCATTCCCTTGACGGACACCTCCCAAACAACTTGCATGATATACATGACCACACCTAAAAATAAATAATTAAATCAATTTACTTTTAAAAACCCACCTTAGGGTCACGATATAATAATCATCCTAAAGAAAGTTTTTAACTGATATTTATCATAAAAACTTCTTATTCAATACTAACAGATATGACTCTCTATTGCCTGTATTTAATAAATAATATATATTGAATTATGAAAAATATTAGTTAAGAATGCAAGGAAGCCCAGAGAAACGTTTTATGAAAATATGCTCAACATAATTTTTTTTTACTAATCAGTGCATTAGCTTCGCACTTAGTTTAAACTGGCATTACCAACGATGGTAGTATTAATTGAAAAATATTTTTAAAAAGAGCATGGAATGAGGAGAAAATGCTTTCTTTTACTTGAGTATTAACAAATACATTTCTTTGGGTAATAAAAATGACGTGAAACCAGCAATGAAGTTCATTGATTTTACATTTAAATATACTTTAGTAATAAAAATATATTACATCACTATTTGTTAAACTATCCAAAAGATTTGTGCTTTTGTCCGAACCATATATCTTGCCGTGCTATTTAAAGCTTCTCTATTTAATAATCTCCTTTTTATTTCATTAAAATTGTGCATTTCATAATTTCTGATTTATCTATGATTATTAAGTTTGTTGAGATAGATTTATGTAATAATTTTTATGTGTGTTATTGCATTACCTTTTTTTCTACTTACCATATACTTTGATAACTCATTTTAGCATCTACTTTCTTTCTTTTCTTTTTTTTTTTTTGCACTAAAATTTTCATTAGTAACATTCCTCATCTCACTAGACAAAGTGCATTTATGATGAGATACAAAAAACTGTAATGAGAGAAACAAAAGCCAGTTTTTTCCCTTTGTGAACCAGCAAATATTACATTAAAATCTGCAAAAGATAGAAGTAGGTGCCTCACAAACTAGTTACTATTATATGCTATGGGATATTGGTACTGTGATGCTTATGCTAAAGCAATTTGCTATATGAAGGTAGATAATAAATATTACAAGAAAAATATTTTTTGCAAGCCTACCATATACCTATTATAGCAAAAATATATTATCTATTAGCAAAAACAGATACAGAAAAAATATTTTTATTCACATTTTAGCAGTTCAAAATTATAATTAATAATTTATGGAAATATAATTTTAAAACTTTTACAAACCTGAAAATCACAATTTCAGCATCTTCATCTGCATCCAACTGATTTCGACAGAATGAACATGTATCATCATGACTAGAATAGACACGATTTGCTGACTTGCAGAGATTTTGCAATTGATTATGTAGATCATCATTCAGCAGCTTTGTGGTAGTTGAAAGCAATGTCTAAAAAAAGAAATAATGTAATTTTGGCCTCATATATTTTTATTTAAAACTAAGGAACCCTAATAAAAATTATAACTACTGATTTTGCCACAAAATTAGTGGCATGCTCTCAAATTGAAAGAGATTTTAATTTTACAAGATAACTTAAATAAGTAAGTTCAATCTTGAGTCATTACAAATCCTAAAACCATTAGAGCACCTTCAAAGAGGATCTACCTCTTTTATTAAAACCTTTTTGATTGTATACAGATTTAATACTTTATTAGATTACTAAACATTTACATTACTACACCTTTTACATACTATTAAATTTTGCATTATTAGAATAAAGGCAAAATTCTGAATTTGTAAAACCATGTGGCAGATTTCAACTGATTGATCCAATCTTTGTAAATTTTTGACCATGGAAATAATATTTTTTTTTATTTAATTTTTACAAATGGGGTTTAACACTGATTTTATTCTTGCTATTCTGTCCTATATATTCATTCTATACAGCTTTCACATGTCCCTGCCTTTAAATTATCACATGTTTCTTTTTTGGGGGGGGGATTCTTCCTGTTTAGTTCTGCCAATTCTTTAATAATATACACAAATCAGTCCTAAAAATACAGATTTACAGTAACATTCTAATATAAAATATGATTTATGTATTTACAGAATTTATTCAGTTAATTCCTATTGATTTATTCAAATTTATTATAAATAAGATGATAATAATAATAAATAAAAATGGTATAAAAATTCAAAAATTGATAAATCATCTGTTCTATAGATATAAACATTTCCCAATTTAAAAAATGTTTTTAACTTTGTTCTTACATCATTATGTTTTGCTGATGATTACTTATTAACAATACTTTTAAATAAATATTGTTTTAGACAGGATGTATGTCTTTTGACACCACTAAAAAAAATTATATTTTATTAATTTGTAATATCAGATATCTAATCTATCAATAATTTGTTAGTAATTATTTAGCTTACATTTTACCTATTAGAAGACACATTTTTATATAAGAACATAAAGATATTAGTTTAATAATAATTCACAAACATTAAAATTATTAATACAAATAAAAATGGCAGATTTCTTTTTTCTGGTGTCTTTAAATTAAAATTTTTACATTCTATATATTACAAATTTTAAATAGTTTGTTATGAAAATCTTCGGAAATATAAGATTACAAAGTTGCAAATATTCATCTATTTTCTTTTTTAACATAGAATAAATAAAGTTTGTACAATTTCTTTTTTACTTTTTCATAATTGTAGGTTTCAAACATTCCCATAATTAGTTCTCGAATTTCACTAAATTTTCCAGTGTTGTAAGCAGGATCCTAGGAAAAAAAAAAGCTTAGTTAATATTCCATTCTGAAAATTAATCAAAAGAAATGTAAAGCAATTTATAAGTGGAAACATTTCTTCAGCAGATAAAAGGGGAATCTTACTTGTACTACTCGCTGTAAAATAGCTGGCAAGGAAATGTATCCCATCATATTGTTCAATAAATCTCTGGTAAGTTTTTTAAATTCTAAAATAAAAATAAATAAATATAGGAAACCAAAATTATATATACACATAAAAAATATTAATAACGATTATGACTCTAAAACGCTTTTCAAATTACACAGGGTGCACATGCTAAAGGTATACAAAAAAACAATAGTTTATATCACACATTGGTTTTGGTATGGTGAGTTTTTACAATAAGACACTGACTAGTATGTTTTAAGTCAGTTGATCTAGTTTTTGTGCTTTTGGGACAAATTTTCTGGTAATATAGTTCATTTGATTTTCATTTGTTGTGTCTTTTAAGGTGAGTCACCTGTATTTACTGAATTATACAATTGTTTGTAAGTTTGCTTCTCAATTTATGTAAATTAAAGAAGGTCCTACACTTAGTGTGGGCGGGTTTCAGGTTTGGTATGGTGGACATTACCACTAATGCTAACTACTTAATGGATTATACTTCAGACGGCTGACCTCGGATCTTATAAAACTTCTTGCGACATTTTTCTAAATTTACAATTAGCATATCAACAAGGAGCTCATTCCTTTATCATTGTTTTTGAAGTTCCAAATGAAGCAATATCGAAAGTACATCCCAGAGTTAGGGATAACATAGCTTCAAAAGTCATCAACTGACCTATACCATGAAACATAGTCTGATCTTCTTAAGATTTCAGGAAGTTCATTGACTTAAATCTGTTCTAATCTTAAGAAAAAAATCTGTTCTAACCTATAAATAGATCCTAAATTTTTATTTTATCTAATCTTGTCACTAAATTTATATTTAAAAAAAAACCACATTAAAAATAATGATTTTCAGTGTAATTTTTTCTTCCTTAATTTAATTAAAACATATTTAAATATGCTTTGTGAATAGTAATGCAAACAATCATAAATACATACCTTTTACATATTTTATATCTACTCTTCCTCTCAATTGTCTTTGAGGTGCCATCATAGCTTCTAAAAGAGGAAACCATATTTTCTAAAAAGAAACAGTTACAGTAAGAAATATTTTTAACCTGAACAAAATAGTAAGCTATAAATTTCTATACACTTAATGTACCTCTCGCTCTTCTTGATCCATTTTATTTGAATTTCTTTGACAAAGTTGAATAATGACTAGTAAACGACATCGAAGTTCATTCCAGGAAGCTAGGAATTCCAAATTCAAGTCTTCCGATGCAGAAAAAATTTCTTCGGTAATTTCTTTTACTTTGATTTGTAAAGCCTTAAAACAGAAACTAAGTATTTTAAGAGATAAAAAATTAAATAATTTAAATCTTCACTAATTAATATAAAAATAATATTGTAAAACATACATCATTTACATTTTTTATCCTAAGTTAAATACAAGTATTAAACTTAAAGAATAAACATTATTATTTAAAAAATTTTCAATTAACTAATTACTTTTCTAATAGTTTACTTACATACTTTTCTATGTTAATAGAGACAAAAGTGAAGTCAAACATAATCTAATAAAATATTCTTCAAAGCCACAAGACAAACAAAATCATTCAAAAAGAAAACTCTGATCGATGATATATATATATATATTGTAGTATTTTCTTGTGTAATATTTGGTTCTACATATTTAATACAAGAATTTCAATATTAATGTGTTGTCCAAATATAAAAATAATTGTGGTGAATTTTTAAATTATTTGCTTTGTTTGATTAATTGTGAACTTAAAAATATAGCATTTTAATTGCACATTGTTAGAAACAAAATGCTTAATAATCCTCAACTCATTAAAAAAAACACATAATTTTTGAAATTTTTAAATAATAAATAATGTTAAAAGTTTATTATGAGATAATCATAGAAATTTATCTATAATTTGAGACAATTTTTTGGATCCTATAAATACAAAATAGCATCACTAAAACAATTGCTTTCTGTATGTTATACATAAAATTTTCAATCCATATTTTTTTGTGAGAACATTCAAAAGAAATGGTGAATTTGGGAAAATGATGAATACAGATTAACATATTATTATTCTATGGCATATACAACAATATTGTATATACTGCAGCAAAAAATATAATGTATAAAAAATGTTTTATAAAAATGA
The DNA here is from genome assembly GCA_021605075.1 of Caerostris darwini. Taxonomy (NCBI): domain Eukaryota; kingdom Metazoa; phylum Arthropoda; class Arachnida; order Araneae; family Araneidae; genus Caerostris; species Caerostris darwini. Next base: position 192,465 of record BPLQ01007125.1, read on the forward strand.
ATAAAACCTAAGATGACCACATCTATTCATTTACTTAAAACTGGGTAATTTTGGTTTGAACATTTTATTTTTTTAATGAAATAAAGTTTCTTTAACATTTAAAACAGTTTTGTTATTTAAGTAATTAAAAAAATAAATAAACGGTAGGGTAAATAAAATTTCTGACAATTTCAAATGCTTTAAACTACTGACCAACAGTTAGTTTTCTAACTAACTCATTAGGTTCATCTTGATCAGTTCATTGAACAGTTCACTCTCATCATCATTAACAATAAAAATGTCATCGTTTCGATAATTATAATAATTCGTTCTCTATAAACCATTTTGTATTTGCATATAATAATATGAAAAATCCAGAAAACTCCTGCCGAAATGCCCAATTCTCGTAAATAATAGATATTTTTAAGCATTATCACAATTACTATAGAATAAGACATTTTTTGAAATCATTGAAAATAAAAGACAACAGCTGTTTATTTTTTGGCATAGCTATCATTGAAACCTGCTCCAGCAACTTGTTGGAAAATCATTTAAATATGATGTGAATGAGATTTTTGTACGGGTCAATCAAATTTTTTAAATCAATTGAGAAGAAAAATGGACTTTAAGGGGAACACTAAGCGAGTTGCATATAATGCATATTTAAAATAACAATTGTATTGGAACTGTTGAATTAAAATGATGAATGTGGGAAAACAAATGTTGAGGGAATGATGAATTGAGGCTTATTTGTTTTGCTTATTTTCATTGCATTTTGCAAACTAAAACTTATGTCTTTCACAAAATTTATTTTAAATCTAATCCCTGATTTTATTTTGCTGAACTCAGTTTAGTATAATGATTATATATATTATTTCCATGATTGTGAATGAACAATATATCAATAATTTTTAATCAATCTTTTATTTAATTAAATTCTTAATTAATTAAACTTATTTAATATTTAATTAAGTCTTAATTAAACATTTAAATCTACATAAAAAAATGTGTCAAACTTATCAATAAACTCTTTCATAACTTTTTTTTACCAACAAAATTTGGTAGAAAATCCAAACAAACGCAGATCATATTTTTTTTATGTATCAAAAACATATTCATGATACTGTAAATAAAAGCACTTTTGATTGACTTAATTTTATACATTAAGTTATAGGTACTTCTAGGACATTTGGATTTTAAAATTGTAAAATAAGGATTTCTAATAAGGTTGACTGATATAACAAAATAAAAATTATATTTATTTTTATTTGGGCATTACTTCCTGTCGAAAAAAAAAAAAAAAAAAGGTTTATTATAATTTCTGATGGTATTATATGCTTTGAAGAACTAAAAATTTTACCTCAAGCATTATTTTAAATGCTCCATATATGTCACCAGCTCTCTCAAGTAGAAATGCAGTTGCTTCCATGGCTTTGTGTTTTCGACATATCTAAGAAGAACAAAATGTATATTAAATTGAAAGAAATTATAAATTACTTATTAATTAATAATTCAGTAAACTAAACATCTTAGTCATTGTTTATTAAGCAAGGAATTTGACAATCTTTATTAATCTTTATTTATATATATTCTTAGTTGAGTAACTCATGATATGTTTATTTTACCTTAACAAAGGAAAAAAAACAACAACATTAAAATGTTTAACATAAAATAGTAAACTATAATAAGTCAATTTATAAATGTTACAAGTTTTTAATATTTTTCACATTTCATTGCACTGTCATTAAGTAAGAACATTTTACATTATGCAATAACTTTATATGTGTGATTTATCTAATTTTAACTTTTATATGTTTTGAATGGAATTTTTAATATATTTAAATGATCAAAATAATAAACATATTCCTCTTAATTTAAAATAAGAGGAATAATAAACGTATAAACGTCCTAAAATAAGAGGAAAAATAAAAGGAATATAATAAACGTATTTATTTTAAAATATATTAATTATATAAAAAATCATAATGAGTCAAATTTATGATTTTTACACGTTTTTATTGTTATTTTTAATTTAATTTTTACTGCTATACATCACATTGTATTGCTTTTGGATATGCACTGCCATTAAGTAGTAATATTTTACATTTATACAAAAACGATTAACCCAACATTAATGAATGTGATTTATTTATTTCCAACTTATTTCCAAAACATTTAAATGATAGAAATAAAAACATATTCCTTTTAATTTTACATAATTGTAACAAAAGCATTTATTTTTAAATGTAAAGTTCAAAGCTTTCTGATAAACTAAGAAAATATCTTAACTCGAATAAATATACATTAATTCAGTAAAATAATTGGTTTCATTTATTAAAACTCAATTACAAAATATTACATTTTAATTTAATTTGCATAGTATTAAATTCTTGACTTATGATTAACTGCCATTTAAAAGTTTCAATCATAAGTAACGAACTGCATGTGAACATATTTTTTTCTTTAATTTTAATTAAACTGAACCGAAAATGAAAATATCAGAAAATTTAATATTTGTTAATGAGTCACAAAACATTAGATCAGGGGTAGAAAATCAAAAATAATTTTTGTAGCAGTTTCATAACAGGGCAAACTGCATTTTGTAGCAGTTTTCAGTGATTTTGTAACAGAGAAAATTACATTTCAGTACATGTTTTTTTTCTCTCAGTAGTTTCATAGTTGTATATTTTTAGATTAGCAGTTTTTCTTCAGATTTCAGGCATACTAATTAATTTTATATTATTTAGCAATCATATAATGGATATGAAATAATGATTTGTACAGAAATTAAATTAAACTCAAACATTTTGTATGGTATTGGAAATTCAATACGAAACCAGTTTATTGATACATACCTTAATAAGAAGAAAATTAAAATTGAATGTTAAAAAATATTTTATATTTAATGCATAGATAATAAAATAATATTTTTATTTAATGTATATTAATTTATTTTTATTTAATGTACATCTATTATTTAATTGGATGCATTTCAGTAATGGATGTATTTATTAATTCATTTCACATTTTTTAAAGGATAACAATTTTTCCTTATCCTTCTTAAAAATTATGTTTCAGTTTTTGAAAAAATACAAAATGTAGTGCATGCATGCACACACACACACATAAAAGATAAATAATGGATAAATATCAAAAATATGTTTTTAAATATTATTTAACAAATCTTATTTCTGATAATTTTATTATTTTTAGATATACTGCAGTGGTGGATTTTCTGTGGAGAAAAAAATTGTCCTGATGAAATTCAGTTTCAGTAATAAATGGGAAATAAAGAATTGCTTTAATCCTTCAAATGACAGATTACAGCTATTTCAAAATTTGGATATTTAATAAGATAATAAATAAAAAAGGGACAAATAAAGGATATTAATTACAGAGAAAAATTCAGCAATTTCTAGAAATAATAAATAAATAAAAATAATAATAATAATTATGCATGGTGGTGAATAATTTACAAATATAAAATATTAATAAAATTTGAAATTATTGTAATTTAATATATTTATTTGAAATAATCATCGTAGAATATGTTCACAAACAAATTATTTATCCTATTCGTTCCCATAAAGAACAATAGATGGCGCCATGATATAAACGAATAATTAAAAAAAATTTTTTTTGCACGTGTGACAAATGTTGTTGAGGTAACCAATAAATTCTATCGCCATCCGCATATCGCAAAAACGTCATGAAAGCAGAACTCTTAGCCCATTGGTTAATTCTTATCACTTCTGATAAAGATCTTAAGCGAAGCCTGAAGATAGGCTCATTCATATTTAGCTATTTTTCCGGGCTACTAAATCTAAATAAAGGAAATATCTAATTTTTGACGCAGACATACGAAATTAGCCGTTTTTACAACAGAATGTAGCAAAGGCTGAATTTTGGAGCAGATTTTCTACTCCTTATTACAGCTTACTTTTCCTTAGCAAAAGTTTTTATACATGATTAAAAAACATGAATTGATACATTATTGATATAGTCTTCAAATAATTGTCTGCTTTGAAGAATGTCAACATTTTAAAAAGCTAATTTTCTTTCCAAAGTTAATAAAGAAATTCAATTATATATAAAATCTCCTTATTTTAATCCAAATTATACATTAAAATTAAAGTGATATTAAGTCAGAATGAATAAAAACTGTACATTATTTTGAGAGTTGAAGGTAAAACTAATGCACTTGAAAAATAGTAAGATTTTTAATTTTCATAACAGAAAACAACTACTTGTACAAATATGAACTTTTGAAAAATTTAAAATATCAGCAACATGGCTCTACATGTTGCACTAATAGTTATAACTTTTAAATATTGTGCATAAAAGTTAAAATAAAGATACTGAAATTTTTTTTTTTATTTATTATTTTTTACATTGTAAATGAATTAATTTATATGACAGTTAGTACCAGTTTTAATTTAAAATATAAGTTGCTATTAACTGAAGAAAATTCACACATACTAATCCACAAAAAATCTGCAAAATACCTAAAACATTTATCAATAAAATAAAAATAAAGATATGAAAACTGTTACTTTATTTGCATTTTTGAAACTTGAATATTGCTAATTACAATTCAGGTTGCATCTAATGCCCCATGAGTCACATTCTAGACATGCATACTTTACAAAGTACTTACAGTATTTTGCATTGTAAACTAACCTCCAGTGTTTCTTCAAGTCTGTAGCCATCAGCTCTACGTAGATAATTATGAACTTGATTGAAATTATATTGGCACATAAGGTCTATATAAGTTTCAACAACAACTGCATCAACCATAGGCATATCTTTGTTGTTGGCAGTAGGCCCAGAGGAATTGAGATCTCTAAAGTTCAAATAGTAACTCAGTAAGAAAGCATTAAACAAAAAAAAATAAATAAAATCATTTTTAAAAAACAAACAAATAACATACTTGTTGCTAAATAATCCCTGTAGGAACTGGTATAAAAGCTCTGGCATATTCTGAAAACAGTTCGAAAAAAGATGAATGCCTATTAATATGACACATTTAAAGAAATACTAATTTGTTAAATAAGTTTTATGATCAAATTCCATAGTTTTTAAGCTCAGTTGAAAAAATTATAAATTCTCTAAATCTTTAAAAATCATATTATATGAAACACTAGATGCTTTGCATATTCTTAATTAGTTGACATATTTTTTAGAGATATTATGAAGCAAACATTTTGCTAGAAAGAAATATGAATGATTTACAGAACTTGAAACATATTAAAAATTAAATAGAATACAGAATATTAGAGTGATGTTAAAAATACACCATATTCAAATATAAAAATTAGGAAAAGTGACTTGCTGTTCCAATCAAATCAAATATGGAATCTTCTTGAATACAACTGTAGCACCACAAAAGCATGTTTTCATTTTTTTTTTTATAAAAAAGGCATAACAATCTTATCATCCATACCAACCAGTTTTTTTTATTTTTTTTTTATTGAAGCAATCTTAAGGTTTATTAGTTGATTTAAAGAAAAAGTCTCATCATCAAATATTGTGGAAGATACAATCTTTCTTACAGATAAGTATAAGATGAAGATCGCTTCTCAGTTTGATAATATAATACTATCTCCAGTTTTTATTTAATTAAAATATCAACTAATGAACTGTTTTCATGATTTTTGACCAATCTTCAAGCAGAGCTATGAAGGAATCAAGAGCAAAAAAAGACACAGAAATAATGTGTATTTAATCTATATCTTAAGAAAAATGCACAAATATTGTGCATAAAAGTAAAATTGTATTTACATTCAAGGCTTTCACTACAGTCAAAATCTGATTGGGAAAAAACTCCAAAAGCACATGGGATGTCCTTTTGTTATCAATATCCACCAATTGCTATTGAAAATAAAACAATAGTTGTAAATAAGATGGCAATATTTAATACATAGTTGATTTTAAAAAAGTGTTTGAAGATATTTCTTAATGAATACTACTCACTTCAATGGATGAAATTATTTTTTCTTCAAGAGCTTTCTTATCTTCAGGAGAACGTTTAGGATGGTTGAGAATCTTCTCAATAAAATAGAAAACTTGAAGCTGAAAAATAATGCACGGTGGAATAAAATATTATATTCTATCTTATAAATATTATATTTTATCTTATTCTTCTATATTATGTTTTTATATATTCTAATCTCAAATATCGAATTAAAAATTCATTTTTAACTTATTGGGGATTAATAACTTTTGAAAAAAAATAAGAAGAGTAGAGATAAAAAAAATATATATTGAACATAATTGTAATATAATGTTCTCTTAAGTATTACAAATTGTAACTTATTATAACACTGAAAAAAATTAACAAATTTAAAATAAAGCTTCAACATGATTATTTAAAATCATAATATCCCACAAATAAAACATAATGTTCCAAGCAACATAAATAATAACATTGTATTTTTAAATCATATTTTAATTAACCAAAAGTATTATAAGTTGTTAGAATCCTATTAATAAATGAATATTTTAAAACGAAGTACCTTTCGTGATGGATCATGTAAATAACACTCCAGAATTTTGTCATATTGTTGATGCTTTTCATAAAGATGCTCACATACTCGGTAACTGAAAAATAATAATTCACATTACACACACACAAAAAAAAAAAAAAAAAAAAAAAAGGGTTGCTATTTTTAAAAAATAATTCAAAAGATTTTTTTTTTTTAAATGAAATCATTTAAAATCTTCTGAATTGTATAAAAAAAAGACAAAACAGTTTCATAAAAGTTTAATAATAATTATTTTAACCTAACAATTATATTGTTTTGTTTGAAACACATAACATAAAGAAAAATTTGTTTATATATTGTTTGCTAAATAATTTTAAATAGCTTAAATTTAAAATATAGGATTATTTTTATGTAAATTTTGTTGGGGATATATGATATATTTTCTGATATTTGCCTGATATATGTTCTGAACTTTTACATATTACTGTAATTTGTACACTGCCAGAATTTTTAACAGAAAAATCAAGCAGTGTGCATCAAATTTTTTTTAGCAAAAAATAATAATAATTAATAAAAATAATAATAATTAATTTTTAATGAATATCTTAATCAGTATTACAAGAGCTTATTAATTCAGATATCAGAAAAACATTTTTTTTAATTATTTGTTAATTTATTTTAGACCTTCCCTAGCCACTCTAATAAATTAGACTACAAATTGAATCCCAACATGCTTTCTATATTAAAAGTATGACACATTTCAACATTTGGAGGTTTCATAAGTTCCTTATTTTATTTTTATAATATCTATTTATTTCCCTCTCGCAATAAAATTCTACATACATTTTTTTATAGAAAAAACAATAACTCAACATGGTATTCAATGGCCTATAACATGCGGGAAATTATAGTATCTTCATCATCTTAAATTATAAATATTTCTTTTAGTAATTCAAGTGAATTCTTAATGAACAGCATGGATAAGACTTTTTTTTTAATAAGTATAAATTATATATGCTCTATGTTAATCAATGGTTTGATTAAAAAGAAAATCAAATCAAATCAAATCAAATCATAGATTTTTCTTACAATTTTGCTCTTTCAGCAAGAGCAAGCACTCTTTCTTCATTCACTTGAGCTAATCCTCCAGCTTGTAGAAGCTCCATCAGAGCTTGTTGTCTTTCTTCTATACGAGTTTCATCTCCAGGATTTGTTAAGTGCTCTAAAACCTAATTTAATTTGAATCTTAGTAAATACAATTAAAATTAAATAAACACATTTAAATATGATTTTTAGTCTTTAGCTTGTTTATTATATTTTATAAAAAATCTAATTTAGAACAATCAAATAAATAACATACTATACATAATCAATAAATATTTGTTAACTTTGCTTTCCTTCTCTTAATTATAAATGATACATAAAAATTAAGAAGAAAAAAGGAAAATTTTTTAAATTTTTTTTCTTAAAATACACAATAAAAGCAATTATTTTATTATTATTTTAATTAACTTATAAAAAGAACCCTAAAAATATATGACTTACCTGTTCAAACAGAAGTCTATTCACCATAATACTGTTTTCTTGTTTAGCTATCTGTCTGGCGAGGAATGTAAATAAGGCACCAATTTCTGTTGGCTTAAATAAATAAATATCTTTTAGAAAAATTTTTATAACTTGAAAATTAATTTTATAGATGGAAAAGATTGGTGTTTCTGAATTAGAGATAAAAAATGAAGCGGTAGTGATATATATCAAATCCAAAAAAAATTGGGAATTTTGCCCATTGGTTCCAATGCAGTAAAAAGTTACATACCTAATTTTCTTGCTCATAAATTCTTTAAAGATGAATCAATATTTTGATATAAAATCGTAGTAAATAAATTACACTTATGTGTACCTCAGATCACCCAAGACAAATATACTGTTTGAGCACCAATGTTAGGAGGTTTGGTTTGTCACTCTACGAACATTTTGTGCACAATTTAGGCTAATTAGACCGGGATCTACAATTTAACATGGATTCCGAATCATCGCCAGGATTCGAACCTGAAGCCTATGGTACCAAAGGCCAGAGAACTATCCAATTGGCCATCAAACCACTACAACGTTAGGAGAGAAATTATGCTTTACTACTTCATCTGACTACCCGCTGCTGGACTATCTTGATGGACAAATGAATCATACTTCTTGGTGGAATTATTTCTAGATGCCACATGAACTTAACGTATTAACTCAATAAGGAACCCACTAATTTCAGCACAGACGTGAGTCAACATCTTAATGACATTTTTGGAAATTAATGGATGATGGTTCATCCTGTAAACTCCTAGATAACCATATCTTTCTTACATTAAATTTTATCGGTGGAGACATATGAAAGGTGTCATGAGCAGTTGACACATGCCATAGAATCTCTGATAGTTCAGTTGTTCATTACAATTGTTGATGTGAATGACTAATCCAGTGTTTATGGGCAAATATTACAATCACTTTTTTGCCATTGTATTACAATAACAATAAATAACATTGACAAGATGATATTAAAACACTCATTATAAAGATTTTCAATAAATGTCTTTCTAGAAATTTCTGTATGTTATTCTATGATGAATATTAATGAGTTCCATATACACTGAAGTGACAAAAGTCATGGGATAGTAATATGCAAATTTTCAGATGGCAGTAGCATCGCGTAGAACAGGTATAAATGCGCAGTGCTTTCATTTCTGTTCAAGTTATTCATGTGAAGAGGTTTTGACGTGATGATGACCGCACGACGGGAATTAACAGACTTTGAACGCGGAATGTTAGTTGGAGCTAGACGTATGGGTCATGCCATTTCGGAAATCGTTAGGGAATTCAACATTCCCAGATCCACTGTGTCAAGAGTGTGCCGAGAGTATGAAATTTCAGGCATAACATCCCACCATTGACAGCGCAGTGGTCGACCGCCTGCACTTAACGACCGAGACCGGCGACGTCTGCAAAGAGTCGTAAATTCTAACAGACAAGCAACACTGCGTCAAATAACCGCAGAAATCAATGTGGGACGTACAAGGGACTTGTCTGTTAGAACTGTGCGGAGAAATTTGGCTTTCTTGGGCTATTCCAGCAGAAGACCGACTCGAGTGCCTTTACTGACAGAACGACATCGCTTGCAGCGGTTCTCGTGGGCACGTGAGCATATCGGTTGGTCCCTAGATGAATGGAAAACCGTGGCCTGGTCCGATGAGTCACGATGTCAGTTGGTAAGAGCTGATGGTAGGGTTCGAGTGTGGAGCAGACCCCACGAAGCCATGGACCCAAACTGTCAGCAAGGCACTGTTCAAGCTGGTGGTGGCTCCGTAATGGTGTGGGTTGTTTTTTCATGGCATGGACTTAGTCCTCTGGTGCGACTGGACCGAACATTGACTGGAAATGCTTATGTTCAGCTACTTGGAGATCACTTGCAGCCATTCATGGACTTCATGTACCCAAACAACGATGGGATTTTTATGGATGACAATGCGCCATGTCACCGAGCCACAACTGTTCGCGATTGGTTTGAAGAACATTCTGGACAATTCCAACGAATGATCTGGCCACCTAGATCGCCCGACATGAATCCCATCGAGCATTTATGGGACATCATCGAGAGGTCTGTTCGTGCCCAAAATCCTGCACCATCAACGCTTTCACAATTATGGACGTCTATCGAGACAGCATGGCTCAATATTCCTGCAGAAGACTTCCAACGACTTGTTGAGTCCATGCCACGTCGAGTTGCTGCACTTCGCCGGGCGAAAGGAGGGCCGACACGATATTAAGAGGTATCCCATGACTTTTGTCACTTCAGTGTATACTAGCATACACTTGCATTTGGGCAATAAAATTAAGTAACATCATTTATAGCTTAAGAATATTACTACATATTTTTATTTCAATAAATTTTACTATTTATTACACACAAAAATGGAAATTATAATAAAAATTAATTAATACAAAGAAATAATTTTATTTGATGTATTAAAAATAAAACAGAAAAGGTTCCAATTATACAAAGTAAATAATTTTCCTTAAAATAACTAATGATAAATTGTAAATAAAATAAATAAATTACCAGAAATCCTTCATTTTGAACCATTATTTTCAACAGAATATCAACAACCCTTTGTTTTTGAGCCATCCTAACAATATATACAAATGTATAGATTAAAACAAAAAAATATATATACATATATAAACTAAAAAAAAGAAAAAAAAAATTACCCAATTTCAGTACAAAATTCTAGTTCTTCAAATGCCTGCAAATAATAAATAAATAAACATATAACATAAGAAATGACAATGAATAATAAAAATTTTATAGCACAAACTTTGCAGCAATATAACTAAATATCAAAAATGCACTTACTAAAGCTAAAACATTTAAAAACTCTCGAGTATCAAAATGAAGAAGAGTCTTCAAATAAGGATAAATTTCAGAATCTGTAAATTCAGAATCAGCAATATAATACAGATCAAATAAAAATAAAAAATATAATAATACAAAAGCACAATTTTAAAATGTATTGTGCTTTTTTATACTACATAATTTTTGGTAATTTATAATTAATTTTTATTTTATGGACTCTTTTAAATATATTATTTTAAAAATAATTTTTGCTTCTATAAATAATTTCATTCAAAAGAAGATAACTTAAAAAAAGTAGTTACAATTTCAAACCAACTGTTCAGTTATTTGAAAACACAATACAAGAACTATTTATCAACAAAATCATCAATTTTTCATAAAATCATACAATAGCTATCCTGAGTTCTTTAGTGCTGTGCGTGAGAAAAACTTTTAATATTGAACAATCATTTCTACTTTAGAATATTTTCTAAATTAAATAATACATTTTGTTATAAAAATTACTAAATTCACTTGCAAATATATGTTTTTTTAAAAAATCATTTCAGCATTTTCTTTTTTCGATATTTTTTTTTTTTTATATTTAAATGTTAAACACATTTTCTATCTCTTTTTTTAAAAATAGAAAGAAAATTTGTAGATAAGCTAAAACAATAAATTACAAAATGAGAAAAATAAATTATAATGATTTTACTAATATGTATAAAGGTACTTTAATGCTGGACAGAAATCACGCAATAAAATTATACAATGTTATTTATACAATAAATTGTTTTTCAAAGCACATGAACACTCTTTTCTACATTATACATGTGGAAGTAACTAAGAGTAAAAAAGCTTCTCAACTGGTAATTTAATCAAATATGGTCATTTGATAATGATTAAATGTTGGAATGGAAGTCTTCAAAAGTCTGCCAAATAAACCAAATATCTAAGATTCAGAAAATTTTCTATAAAGTCCTCCAAGCAAAAGGTAGATAATTCCATTTGAATTATCAACAGATAATATTAGAGCTATTATATTAATTTCCAGCTAACAATAAGATGTACTTTTATAACTATCATAATAATACTATATCCATTCAAATAAACAAATTCGACTTCTACAGTTCAATCTCTAAATGAAAAACTTAATTCACAAATTAGTTGGGGTTTTTTTTTTAAGAATGTTTTGCAGATATTTGAAACATAAATTAAAAATGCACACCTTCCATATTTTTCCCATGCAAATTTGTAACACAATGAAAGACTTTAAACTTTACATCTGAAACAATATCTTCAGGAATATCACCCCATGGATATGCTCTTCCAGCTAAACAACAACTGCAAACAAAAGAAAAAAATTAATTTTGTGTATAAATAAATTATGTTAACAGATACCTTTACAATGTGTTTTATTTTTCTGCAAAAACTATATTTAACTCACCTAACATAAACAAGAAGTTTGTTTCCCAGTTTTATCTGATCATCAGTTAATTGTTTCCTCCTACTTACTGCCTTTTGAAGATTGACCATTAATTCCTGAATAGATAGGAAGTATAAAAGAAGAAAATGTAGATATAAAAAAATTTAAAAATTAATAAAATTATGCAAGCTAGTATAAGAAAATCAACTAAAATAAGAAAAATTATGATTTTGAAATTAATGGCAGATAAAAGTATTAATCAAATTTGTAATAAAAATATTACAAATTAAACAAAAAAGAAAAATTATGTACTTATTTTCTGCCTTGAAAATATACAAAATGGCAATATATATATATATAAAAAAATAATAATAATATGTGATCAACTTCAGTATGATCCCCTTTAAGAGATACACAGGGAAGACAGCAATGTTTGTACAAAACGATGTAGTTTATAAGCTAAGTTTTCAGCAAAGCCTATTTGCTGAAAGTTTGAAGGTCCTGAAGTATTGTCCGGGATAGATTAGATGTAGCAATGTTTTCTTAGTGCATCCCAAATGCATAATTATGTTTTTTAGAAGGTAATTCCCAAATAATTGAACTTTGTTGTCTAGCATAATCATCTTGTAGGACGAAGAAATTGCCAATTGCATCTGCACAAGGATTAATAATTGAAATAAAAATGCTATTCTTAGAAACATTATCTCTATTACTGCTCAGTAATAGTGCTAATTGGAATGATATATAGGCCAATTCAATCATCCAATAATATATATATATATGCCAGATGAAATATATACACTTAACACATTATATTTATTTATTTCATAAATACTATTGAAATAAGTTTCTAGCTCCATATCCTGTCAAACCAACAACCTTCTTGAGTCAGTCTACAAACAAAATCTGGACTCAATAGTAGAGTATTGATAAACCTCCATTGATCTGCACTCCAATTAACAAGAGTTCATACAAAACTGAACCATTCAGTACATTATGTAAGTGTTTAAAATACTAGAAATCTGGCATACAGCTGTCCTTTTTGAAATCTTATGAGAGAAATTGATATAGATACCTAGTAGTAAAGCTTTATTATTAGTCAATTAAATTGATATATAGATTTCTAGTAGCTGTAACATGTGAAGATACGAGGCAGGTTAGTGTAGTAATTTTGCATCATCTTGGAGTTAAGCACAAATAGTTGTTATTCTGCATCATTTGTAGCTCTATCTTCGAGAAGCTGATGCTGATTTTAGAAATAATTCTTTAATGTATGTATCGTGAAAGGGCCCCCATTCAACCTTTTCTGTTATATAAGAAAGATTCTTCCTCTTCTCTTAATTTCTTGTTATTATAACACTTTAGATAAATGATATTAAGTACACATATCTAAAATAAGATTATCTCACAATTTCATTATACAGTTTTTACTTGCAGAAATTACAAATTCGTTTAAAGTTTCTTTTGTGACAATAATTAATATCTAATAATGACAATTTACAGTAACTCTATTAATCTGCATATCATACTCTCATGCAGCATTACTTTTTACCTATACCATGTAATTTTTACGAAAATGATATTTTTGATCAAGTAAATGCAATTTTTTTTTTATTATTATTCCTTAAATTTTAAAAAACAATATATTTAGCTATGTTAATTTTTATTCTTTCATAAACAGCATTTTATATAAAAAAACAACTTCTTTGTAAATGATATTTAAATGTTCTTCACAATCTTTCAAAATAAGGTAATGAAAGACAACATACAAAAATTGTTAAAAATAATTTCAATTTTTTTATCAAAATACAAATAAATAAAATTGTCTTCAATAAGTATTAAAAATAATGCAATGAAAAAACACACAATTCATATATTCTAATAAATTCCTGTTAATTCAATAGAAGAGAGTATTTGTAAAAATTACTAAATTATATCATCTTATTTACTTCAAACGGAGTAACATAATCATTCATTCCATGATTATAGATATAAATTATTGCATCATATAATCCATGTTCCCAACATAATTTCATAACCTAAAAAATAAGAGTGTTAATACAATTAAATACATAATTAATGTCAACACATATATGGCAATTTATAATTATTTAAATAATGATGCCTTTTATGAAAATGTTTTCTATTAAAAGAATTTTTAGCAAATTTAAATGAAACATAAAAATAAATTACAGAATATAATGGCAGAATTATCAGCTCAACTATATTTTAAAATTAAATAAATTGGCACTGGTAATATAATTGGATAAAATAAATTTTAATTATTAATAATTACAATGTATTGGATTTCATTTCTAAAACAAAGTAAGAATCTTTAAATAATTTATATTTAAACATTTAAAAAAAAGACAGTATGATGCATAATTACAATCAATGATTTAACTTACACACAAAGCACACTTATAATAAAAAAACACTAAATAACCTCCTTTAGTTTAACGATTTTGAAGCTAAAATGTTTGACAAAAAAAATCCTATCAAAAAACATTATTAAGAATCCTTTAATAACTATGATCAAAGAATATTATCCTATCTTTGCTTATAAATTTTACAGACAACAATTATTGAAGTCAAATAATTATAATTTATGATATTTAAAAAGTAAAGCAAAAACATATAAAACTGAATTATCAATACATTACTTGATGTATATCCAAATTTTCTATATTTAATCGAACAACACAAGCTTCGAGAGAATCAAATAGTTGTTTTTCAGCAAAATAATTTACAAATTCTTTTACAATCTGTGGAGTAATAGATTTCAAACGTCCATCTAGGATATAAGGTTCTAAACTTTCTAAAAATACTCCAAGAGCCAATGGATCAGCTTGAAAACTTTCATACATTTTTCCAAATAAAAATTCTCTGCAATAGAAGCAGTGAATACAGATTTAAAAAAATACTGATAAAACAAATATACTGAATAAATATCAGCTGTCAAAAGTTCAAAGTGATATATAGGCATATATATATAGGGAAAAAATGAAGCATGCAAAAATAGCAAAAATTAAAAATGTATTGGAATTTTTTTATAAGTAATACTTTTAAGGAAGTCCAAGGTCCCAAGAGACACAATTTTTTATAAGATTCAAGTTAATAAATAATTTAGCTTCCCAGAAAGCAATTTATTATTTGATATTTTATTTGGAGCTTTTTTTTATTCATTCGCATATGTAGGAAGGTGTCACGTATTTCTTCCTTACTTTCATAAAACACGTTCATCTTTTATCATTTGCAGCTTTGATTAATGTTTTTTACTCAGTTTTTGAAAATATTGTCTATTTCTGAGTTGCACCATATAATACACCCTAAAAAAATTTAAGTTTTTTAATAGATAAGCCACGGATTCTAGACGGGCATTATATTCTATAATTGGTACTTTTTAATAAATGCTAAAGGAAAAAATATTTATTGAAACAAAAGTATTATATTGACATTGACAAGAAAAAAATAGTGAAGTTAACTATTAAAGAATGTATTTGATTATGAAGTTATATTAATATTTGATGCTTACTTCTTCTCAACAGCTATGCAATATTCAACACAAATTGGTACTTTTTCTTGATAGTGATGGAGTAATTGTTCAATTCTACCTCGTTCTGGACAAAGTTGAGTCATAATTAAATCTACATATGTACTAAGGATTTCTATTATCTTACATCCAACAAGTTCTTTTCTTTGTGATTTTTTCCCTACCAATCCTGCAAATAAATATAGTAAAATAATAATAATAAAAGAAGCTTAAAAAGTAAATTGTCACAAAACGAATTAACCTTACTTTAAAAAATTATGAAAAGTGCATAAAATACCTGAGACTGCTTTTGCATTTTCTTCATAAAATGATAAGGCAAGAGATAGTGCCTCGGGAAACATCTTTTGTTTAACAAGAAAATCTATTCTCTAGGATATAAAATTAAAAAAAATTTTAATAAAAAAATCTTATTTATTTGCACAAGACAAATATATAAATAAAAAAGACAATCAAATTACCCAACAAATTATAAAACAAAATATAGAACAATAACATCAAAGAAATTTTTAGAAAATTAAAACTTTTATTTCATTACATGCATATACATTTATATAAGGGATTTTCGGATAAATTAAAATAGATTAATCCAATTATCAGCCTTACAAAGAGGACAGACAGGAATTTTACAAATTATTTTAAATTTTTTACTGCTGGTCTGCTGTATAGCAAGATGAAAAAAGGGGGCCTGATGGCAGAGTGGCTAGCGCTCTGGTTCTCGGTACTACAGGTTTTGGGTTCGAATCCCTGCGGTGCCATGAAAGTTTCCATGAATCCACTTTAAACCCTAGGTCCCAGTCTAATAGGATTGTAGAGCATTGTGGGGGTAGTGTTACTCGCATCTGTAGCATATCTTCAAGCTACACATGACCCCTGGGTAATGCTAAATGAGTAACAGCTGTGCAGCCCATGGTCATGGCATAAAGATTAATTGTCTCTGTATTACCAGCTGCATTAGAACAACAACAGCAAGATGAAAAATACTTATTACAAATTCAAGTGGAATTCTAGATTTTTGCATCAAGCTCATTCTTTAAATTCCAATAGAAGAATTTTTATGCTTCTTCCTTTCTAATTTTACAGGCTGCCTTGTACTATATTACATAACTTTAAAAAAAAAAATTGCAGTAATATTGTGCTTTTCATGGCTCTCAATATATAACAAAGACCTACTGTATATTACGAGAATTTAGAAATTCTTTTGTGTAATTTTTATAGTTGTCCCATTATTTTAAAGTAAGAACAAATATTTAACAGAAAAAAAATGCTTCCTTTTAAATTTAATCTTATTTCCCCAATTACCTATACTAAATAACTTTGAACAATCAAAATGTAATGCTAGAAAACAGGAAATGCTTAAATGCCAAATAAATATTTTTTAAATGAATAATTACATATTATTTTAAGTATATAAATTTAATTGTTAAAAAACAAAGTTATCTTAGATATTACACATATTTAGTAAATAAAAATATTTATCCACAGTTTTAGATCATATAATATATATTGGACTATTTGTAAGAAAATTTATACTCGGACATACTTCTTTCCATGTTCTCATAGTCATAACATGAATGCTCTTGGTTCCTAAAAGTAATAACTGACTTCCAAAGGCAGCCATAGAATAATAACAAGCTCTTTCCCCAGCAGCAGCCTGGAAAATAATGGCGAGTCTATAACTAAATTAATTAGATTGAGTGACAAGTAGAATTAATTTTTTGCTGAGATAAAAGTTTTGCATCTGTTATAACATAAACAGTTTTAATTATTTCTAAATTTACTTTTACAAAAAGTTATAGCATATACATTTTGATATGCTGAAATTGTTAACTCCCTAACAAATTATCCTGAGTATACTCGTATCAAATATTGGCATCTTCTCAGAAAACTTTGACTTAATTTGTGCAAAAACTAATTTTCTGGACTGCCTTGTACAATTCAAAAGCATTTATTTGTGATTTTTTTTCTATTGTACATCTGATAGTAACAGCCCTTCCATAGTGATTTCATGTTGTTTCAGACATTTGACTTTGTCTTCTTCAGTACCCCCAAAAATTGGTAGCAAGGAGCTGTGTGTAATGTATTGTTTATTACTGCTTGTATTTATCTCTATTCATTTATTTATTTATTTTTTTCAAATTTAATATGAGAGTGAAAACTCTTTTAGTAATAATATTAATAATATATAGTAGGATTATAGAAAAAACTTAGGGGATGAATCTATGTAAAAAAAAAAATCTGTTAAGGGGTTAATATAAGCCAGTGATGCTGAACTTTTTACCTTTGCACTACCTCCTCTCCCCATGAGCAATGGAAAATTTTGTTGAACAATTGAACTTTTTTACTATTAAATATGAGAAGTTTTGAAGGATTTTCTCCATTTATTATATTTCAGTAATATACAAATAAATTTCTAAGTTCTAAAATTAAATATTTTAAACATATTAGTTGTCAGTTGCAATTACTAAATTGTATAGACATGTAAAATTAACTAAATACAAATATTTAATTTCTATCTGCAAAAATAATTAAACAATTAAATGCCATTAGTCACCATTGAGAGCAGTATAATTCAACCATTGATAGTATGGAAAATTGCCAAGTGACCAAGCTGAATGGATTCAAAAAGAGTAACCTCATAGAGAAGAAAATGCCATTTAAGAGCAATTTTAATTGCAATAAAAATAATTTTAATTTTTAATAATTAAAAGTTCAGATTATGCAATATTAAAATAACTAGATAAAAACATCCAAACTAAAATATTTTTTTTAATATCAAAGCAGTGTTTCACTGTGTATATGTGACTAGAATCACTAACAAGCAATTGATTCATCTGTTTCTGCTGTTACATCGAATTTTTACCATTCCACACTATCCATAAGACAGACAATAGTTTGGTGCTAAGTTTTCTTTCATTGAATGAAAATCAAAAAATTCTCTAATATATTAAAATATATTTAATTTCACATATGATTTGACAGTAATCAATTAAAAAAATATATAATCACAAAAATTCTATTAGTAAATGAAACAATTTTTTTTTTTTTAAATATTTTACTGAAAACCAGGAATTGTATAACAATCAGAGACTAAGACTTATTTTGATCATCATAATAATTAAAGTATGTGTTGTGTTTATCAAAAATCTTTACTGTTACTATTTATTTGCTAACTTTTTAATATATATTTATCTTTCATCCATTTCTCATAATTTGAAACTTTTTGCCCAAGATATCAAATATACAAGTGATATATGTCAGTAAATACTTTAAACAAAGGTCCGAATATATACATACCATTGCCTTGCTAACATTTCCTCCAGTAGCAAGGCCTTTAAAATGCGATGTGCCATATACCAACTGAACATCAGCTAAATCCAAAATCTAATAACATATAATAAAAAATAATCAAAACTATTATAACTGTATTAAAATTACTAAGTAGTTACATAATTAAAAATCACCCAATAACATAAAAAACAATTTCAGAAAATTTAAAATAGTTAATACCTCCAATTCTTCATCTGATTTAACATCAATAACATGAAGTTGTTCCAACACATCAAGAGTAACTAATGTTCTGGAATTGAGCCACTAATAAAAATGAATTTATTTGAAAGAAGATAATTTTTAATAAAGCTTACAATTTTATGCTAAATGATATAAAAATCCTGTTTAAATTATTCAATACCAAGATCAAAAATTTTAAACAAGAAAAAAAAATATTATCAAATGCGGTTATAGGATTTTGTTAAAAGCACAAGATAAAATAAAAGGATTGTAAATACAAAATTGAATTTATATCTTAAAAACCCTGAAAATCTTGTTTAGAAATATAAAGATTCATAAATATTCAACCTTCTCTAAAATATCTATGTAAAATGCTGCATTTAGTGAATTTTTAAAAATAAATTAAAAGTTCAAAATTAGTAATGTATAGATTTCATGTATTTAACATTTACGCAAAATAATATTTATTCATACTATAAAATTAAACAAAAGGTAAAAAAATTAAATTTATAACATATTTATTAATACTTTAATCTTGTATGTTACCACAAGACATTATATGAAAAAATTAAAAACTTACAGCAAAATTCTGAAATGCATATTGCAACTCAATTTTCTGTAAAGGGATGAAGTTAATCTTTTCAGCTGATGCAAAATTAACCTATATAAATAAAATCGAAATAAGATAAATTTATAGCATAATATATTTATTTATACATTAATCTTATATGCTTCCACAAGAGATTTTGCAACAAAATTAAAAACTTACAGCACAATTCTGAAATACATATTCTAATAAATGAATAAAAATACTACTATCGAATTAAAAATATAAATAAAATAAAAATGCAAATACTACTAATAAATAAGATGAAACTGCTACTAGTAGAAAAAATCCAAATCAATATAATTGGTTATATAATATCTGCTTTCTATAATTAGAAACACTTTGCTAATTAATGAAAGTTTAAAACTTTTTAAATTATGAATGAACAACATAAAATAGTTAATATTTATTTTTATTATATAGTGACATAGATGAAATTTTTCAAATATTTAAAAATACTAATAACACAAGAGTTAAAAATTTTCTGTGGTACTTTAAAATTTTTAACATGTAATAAAAATTCAAGATATATGCAGACATGTACAGAGAAAATACATAAGACACATTTAAAACCAATAAAGTATTGTCAAAAATTAATGAAAAAAATATATAGTAAGACTGTTGCAATAGAAGATTTAAAAACAAATTTGACAAATTAATAATAAGAAAATTATTTTACATAAAATTAAACAAACCTGAAAAAAATAAATGGTATTTTGTCGCCCAAAAGCTAAAACTGGATCTATTATTCTAGTTGTTGAAGAAACTTGAATCACCACAAACTGCCAACTCAAAACAGGCAAGGTATCCGGATCTGCCTGAAATTACCCAACAACTGCAAATTGAATTCAAAAACCAATACATAAGAAAAATTTTAAATTACAAAAAAAAAAAAAAAAAAATTTTTGTTTTGATTAAAAAATTTAAATTTATTTATTCATTATTTACTTTCCGTCTAAAAATAAAAAGAATCATACTAACAATATTAAACTAATTATAAAAAATGTATATAAAATACTGTTTATAATTAATTTAATATTGTATCTTATGAGCTAATAGATTTTCAAGCCTACACAAATATCAGATTTGGATAAATTGAGATAAAGCAACATTAGTGAGCATAAATCTCACCGTTACAAGTCAAGATAAATATCAGAAAGTAATTTAAGTGACCAATTATGGAATTTTTAGTAATTACTCCAGTATATTTTAATAAGTTTTGAATGAAAAATTATATTTTAATAAAATTGGTATGATTTTCTGATAAAAAAGATAATATTTATCAACACAAATATTGCTTCTCAAAAATAACTTAGGTATTTTAGCCATTAAGCAATAATTTTCTAAAAACTTTCACATTATAAAGATTTTCTTATTTGCATCAAGAGGAGAGGAAAAAAAAAAAAAAAGCAAGAAAAAGTGACATATATTAAATATAACAATTAGGAAAATGTTAGTCATCCTGCAAATGATCACTGAGTTTCATATAGTATGAACTCAAGATAATCAACTCTTAAATTACAGTATTGTTGCAATGAGATGCAATACATATTGATGATGAAATAATTTTGATTCAAAAAAAAATACTTAGTACCTTACAAAAGTGATAGTTAATCTAGTTAATCCGTTCCCAGCACAACTATAAAGCTCAAGATATATTTTTATTGAAATACTGATAATTTTAAGAGAAATACTGATTTTTTTTTTTTTTTTTTTGCAGTTGTTCCCTCACTTTTTTGCTGATATTGTGCAGTACATTTATGTTCTTTGATTTTTCTGAGTAGTGGTCACACTGATATTTCTTCGACCAAAATTTATTCTAAAGCAAAAAAATTGGATGGAGGCTAAATCATATGTGAAAGTTTTGAGATATATTTAGGCTTAAAAGTATTCCTTCATAATCTTTTCAAAAGGTGAGAATTTTTACATCATACTATATTATTTACAATAAACTGACTTTCTTTTCATGATAATCCTTTTGAACTTGTAAATTAATTCTACTTCTTTTGGAATTTAAAGAAAATCCTATGCGTGTGAAAACTTTTAAGATATATTATTATAAACTTTTGTTTTAAATATTTAAACTACAAATAGTAATTTTTAAAACTAAAATTTAAACTTCACTAAATTTTTGGTAAAATAAATATAAATAGAACTTTGTTCTTACGCGAAGAGCATGAGTAAACCAAACTCGTAATGATGGTCTAATTGTCACAGCTATGACCTATTAGAGAAAGAAAAAAAAGTTTAAAAAATGCAATTTTATAATTTTAAGGAAAATGAAATACAGTTTTATTAAAACACACATAATATATATAAACATGTTTTAAATCAAATATTACAGTGGTATATTTAAGTTTCAAATTATTTAATTTTAGTTCTTTAACTAATACTATATTTTTTCAATATCAAAAATGGTAATTTGCTTATATCAATTTGTTCAGATTTTTTTCATTGTTTCAAATATTTAATTAAAAAAGTTTTATTTCATATGCTGTTGATTATTGCATTTTAATGCAAAACTAAACTTAAATGGCTTCTTTGTAACATTGTTAAAAGAATAATGCTGTAAATAAAATATATTCTTTTATAATATATATTAATTTTGTCATTATCTAATAAGGTGAATTAAAGAGAAAATGTGATTACTTAATAATTTTATTTAAATATCAAGAATTTGATGAGTTTCTCATTATGAAGTTTTAAAGCTATAATTTTTAAATTATTGATGGTATATTAGCATAAGTTACAAAGTTTATAACTGGACATTTTATAACTTAAACAGAAAAACAAATATAACTATTTTTTAAATTAAATCACATATAGTAAAAAATTTGGCCTATACTGTATATTTCAATGAAACCAAAATAAATTCTAATATATAATGATTAGGAAAAAAATATTTACATTATGTACAAACAAATAGAAGCTGAATTTAATTTACATGCATGCATGCACACACACATTTTACCTTTAAAATTGATTACAAAGAGATTTAAAGGAATCGTTATGCATATAAAAAAAGAATGACAACTAAAAGGTTGCATTGCAAGGTATAGTTACATTAGTATTCAAAGTAATTTTAAGTTATTATTTTTATTTGCATTGTGTGCAACAAACATTTCATTATAATATTTTAAAAATAATTATTTTTTTATTCCTTTTTTTTTTATTTCAACAAAAAGGTTTACAGAAACATTCTTAAATAATCTCATTCTTATATGGATTTATTAAAACAAAAATAGTAACATTAATTTTTTATTGATTTTTTTACTCCCTTAGTAAAAAATTAATTAAAGAAATAAAAATTTTATTACCTTTGTTACAGTACCCAAAGCAACTAAACATACTTCTTGACTAGGATGACTTCTAAAGTGCGGAGTCATTCTAAGAGGTTCTAAAGCACACACTTCACCTCGACTGAAAATTTAAAGACAATATAATTTAAGCTGCACTAGCAAATATAAATAAATAAATTAATCAATTTTACATGATACAAATTCAAAAAAAAACAAACCTTCCGGAAAAAATGCACCGTGTTTCACATGTCCTTGTTCCCATAACACGTCTAAATGAAAGACAAAATATCGATATAATTCTGTTACAATTACTTTAATCAGATAATGTTTTTAAAATGCTTAGTTTAGCATGTAGTTAAATACACATACTTAAAATTCAATTCAAAGACAGACCCACCACTATCACTGCATAAAGCCAGAGTAGGATCATCTGAAAACTTAAAAAAGAAAGTTAATTTTAATATTTGCATTTAAAAATTTAAAATTGAGTTTATATTTAAATTTATAATTTGAGTTGCACACAATCCTATTAAATAAATAGTTAAAAAATTTTTACCTGATTAAATTATGTAATATAACTTACTTTAATATGCAGAACTGCATTTTGCATAGGATGAGCATCGCCTATTGTTCTGATTAACTTGCCTTTATGTAAGTCCCACATAGTAATCTGCAAATTGAATGATATATATTTAAAAAAATTCTTACAAAATTATTAACAATCCTAAGATTTGAATTTTTTTAATTACATACAGCTAAAAAATAAAATCAGTGCACTATTTCAAAAAGATCAAATTTTAACGATCATAAATTTTGTCTTTATTATGTATTTCGTTCAAAATTCACTATTTTTAAATAACATAAAATTAATCGATTAGGATAATTAAAAATCAGGAAACAAATTAACATTAGATTAACAAACTTTAAATTTTAGAAATTAAAGTGCAAAATTAGTTATGATACAGAATATGCATGTAAAAGAGATTAATTTAATTTTTCAACCTCAGTCAACTTTTAATTTATCGTAAAATAAAAAACTATCACTTCATATTGGACAGAAAATAAAGTAGCAATAAAAAAAAAATGAAAATAAATTTGAAAGAAACAACGTCTATTTTAAATGTAAACATTTCAAGGATTATTAATTTTTAATATCACATGACTGAAAATGAAAATTTGGCAACTGAAAATGAAAATTTGGACTTGAGATGCATACCTTCTTATATTATATTGTGGTTACATATGTACAACAGCTATGTATATAAGATTTGCACTGCAGCAACTGACACAATAATCATGAAATATATCAAAGTTAAAATTGAACCAATAACATATCAGTAGTACATGGGGTGGTGGTACTGGTACACTATTATAATGTAACATATGGATCCACCCACCATATGTTACATTATAATAGTGTACCAGTACTCATACTAATAGACGAAAAAGAAAGCAGTAATATATATAAAAAGAATGCTTTGATAATTAATTAAATTTCTGAAAAGTTCATTTTCAGGTAATTGAATGAAACAGCATGCACTATGGAACTTCAAAATAAAAATGCTATCAAATAATTTAAGGAAATAAAAAAACCATTCAAGATTAGAGAGGATTCTTATCTCACAAGAAAAAACAATTATTAATTCACTAAATTTCATTTATTTTAATATTTTTTAAAAATTACTTTATTTTAGAAATTGAGAATGAATCACTAAAATTTTATTTCAAGTTACAACCATGATCAAGAACAAAAAATTTATATATCATCATAATATATTATTCAAATATCTTATGCATAAATGATAAATTCGTAGTAGTGCATATTAATAGTTTAGCTGAAATTTTAGCAATGGAAAATTTTATAAAAAAAAGTATAAAAGTACTTCAAAAGTAAGATTTACCTCTCCTCTACTATATCCAGCAAGTAAACGACTGCAGTCAGTGTTGAAAGCTATAGCAGAAACAGAACCATATTTTTCACCATACTCTGTTGTTCCTAGGCACCATTTTAAAACTTGTTGTGGATCTGAAAGGAGAAAAAATACATGCACACACACATATATATATATATATATATATATAATTCATTAAATTCACTTCGTTGGCATTTGAAAACAAAAAAAGTTTAAAATTCCTGACGTTAGAAGAAATCAAAATTTATTTTAGCATTATGCTGTCTTATTTATTTTAGTTAACAAAATATTACCAAGCAAAGGTTATTTCATGGTTAAGAAGCAAAATATTGGGCAAATTCTTTTGTACAAGATAGCACATGTTGAAAATTAATTAATGACTAGGACGATCCTTCACTCTGTTTGATGATACCTGGCAAATCTAAGTATTAATAGGCAATTTTTTGTTATAGCTGTAAAAATCACAATTCTAGCCATCAGGCGCATATTGTAATCTCTTAGCTTTAATTAACACATGAATTTCTTTCTGATGAATCATAAGAATGCAAAAGTGATAATCAAGATTTATCATCATGGCATTTTCTAAGAACTTCATTCTTTTTTCCAGAATTAAACACTCTAGAATTCAAAATATTTTCATCAAACTTAAATTACAATCCTTGCTTAATGTTTTCTGCTTGGGATAAAGTTTTCTATACTTTTTTTTTTTTTTTTTTTTACCATGTTCTTGCATTTTTATATTAAAATCACTCTCTTAATTCAAATTCATTTTAAGAATTAAGTTTATAATTATTAATTTGTTGTATGCATAGAAATTAAGTTTTCTTAAGCTTATAATTTTGTAAAAGAGTTGGAAGAAATTGGTTCTTTTTTGTATTCTATATAAGAAAAATATGTACATTAACATTGAAAATATAACCACATAGAGAATAAAACAAAATTATAATCCATTATAGTTTAAAACCTACCAAAAATTAATACTACTCCATGAAAAGTTCCAATTGCTACAACTGAAGAAACAGCCTGTAAAAAATGTCAATATTTATTGATTAACATAAAATAATTTCAAATAATAATTTAAATAATACAAAAAATTCAAACAAATGAAAATAAATATTGATGTAATATTAAATGAACTAATAATTCAATACCAAAATTTTTGCTATATAACCACACATGTTTTTACATTAGAATACTTAACATACATGCTTAAACTTAATACCATGGAAGTTGGTTTTCCAGCATTGACACGTTCCGCTGCAGATTGAAGCTGTGCTGAAACTCCACGGAGTGTTACATGCCGTAGAATGGATCCATGTTTTTTGAAAAGAGGACTTTTCTTTTCTTTATGAATTGAAAATCTAGGATGAGAAAATAATAATTTTTACATAAAATACTTATAACAATATAAAAATTTTAGTAATCAAAATAGATTTAATTAAGCTTATAACAAAACTATTATCTAACTAAAATAGAATCAAATTGCACTTTGTTCCCTTTCATTCTAGATTTTTTAAATTTCAAAGAAATTAATATGCTAAAATATAGGTAGTCTCTTTGTAACACACAAAGCATGTAACGCAGTTTTGCTTTAATACATTTCTGAAATCAGAAAAAAAATCTTCCCTATAATGATATTCTTATGATACTTTCAAACCTGGCTCAAGAATTTAAAACAACTTCATATAAAACAGTAACACAAATTTTCAGAACAATTG
The DNA here is from genome assembly GCA_021605075.1 of Caerostris darwini. NCBI lineage: Eukaryota > Metazoa > Arthropoda > Arachnida > Araneae > Araneidae > Caerostris > Caerostris darwini. The sequence continues at coordinate 219,327 of BPLQ01007125.1, forward strand.
AATCCTAGTATAACAAAAGGACATGATGAAAGTATTTAAAAGCAAATAATATATTATTTAATATTTTTTATTTATACATGTATGCAGGGTTTTACAATTTTAAATTAACTTTGTTCTTGGATTATTAAATATATTTACAATTCCACTATTTACTATAAATTTACATGTACTGAAACTTTTAAAAAAGTGTATTATTATTGGATACTTTTCTATTAATAGTTTTCTACAAAAATACTACCGGATCAGAGCCAATCATAATGTAAAATTTTTTAATATTTAATTAAACATGATTTTAAAAAATAAAAGTATCATAATTTCATGAATTAAATACAAAATGTCATTGATGAATAATAATAAGCTTATAGCTTATACCTTGTAACGAATAAAGAGCAAAATTTTTTAAATGATTATTCAAATTTTATTATTTGTTGAAATACTTGATAATATTTTACAAGAAAAAATTAAGAATTTCAAATTAAAGCCAAAATTATAAAAACTGCACTTTAAGAATTAAAAGACTTATGATGTTTGAATCCAATATTATAATTAAAAAAACACAAAGTTTATTTACCCCCTTTCTCGCCGTGAATGGGACTCATTGCTGTCAATGGAAGTAGTTTCACAAGTCTCTTGAAAATAGCCAACATTACTAGAAAATTCTTCATCACTCAAAGACACATCATCTTGCTGAAATTATTGACAAATTATAATATGTGGTAATATTTTTTGAAGAAAAATATGATTTTAATATTAGTTATTTTAAGTTAAATAATAAATATAAAATACTATAATTCCTTGAATATTATCTGCAGATAATGTTACAAAAATATTGAATTTTTATGGTATGGATCTAATATTTATGGATTAATTAAATTTTATTATTATGGACAAATTAAATTTTTTTTAGAAGTTTCATAAAAATCAATTCTATAAAACTGTCACCTGCTAATGCTTCTTGAAATAAATAAGACAAACTTAATGTGAAAAAAAAAATTTTTTCTAAGCATAAAGAAAAAAACATAACAGTTGTAGATAGAAGGGAGCCCTGATTATAAAAAAAAAGTAGACAAAATTAGATATGTATCATGAATTGATGTGTGATAGTGAATATAAAAAAGACCTGGAATAAAGTTGACAATAAGAATTAAAAATGATTTACAGAAGCCCAAATTAATAATTAACTGTGCTACATTTAAAATTTCCATTGTTCTAGCAAATATGATGATTATAAATTGCCATGAAAATATCATTTCTTTCATTTTAAATTCTTAAATGCATACTTTCTTTTTTGGCTTTCATTACATTAAAGCAGGGGTCTCCAAACTTTCCAGCCTTCGGGCCGTACTGATTACTCCAGTAAGTACCAAAGGCCAAAACTTTGTTGGAATTTCATAAGAATTTTCTCCTGATACAATTTAATAAATTACAGAAATTTGCTCGTGGGCTGTTTTCTGTTTTTGGTACTATTATTTACTTGTGTGAGAAAACATTCTCCAAAATGAAGTACACAAAGAATGTTTACAGATCTAAGTTAACCGAAGAGCATCTTAAATCACTTTTAATAATTGGTACAAGTACAATTGACCCACAACTACAAAGTATTGTCAGTAAAAAATTGCAATTACATAAATCTCATTAGTATTTTTTTACAAGTGGGATACTTCGTGGTTTCATTCGCGTTAATTTAACTTTTCCATTCCTGAAGGATTTTCAAGACAAAAATCATATGTTTGATTCAGGATTTATACATTCCAAACATCGATTTACATACATATGCGATACTCTTCACTCCAACATAACTATTGAGGGTAACCGTGGGATGTTCACTAGTTTATAATGTTAGTGGGATTCATTTCACTTATTTCTTAGTTGTCATTGCTTAAGTTAAATTTTCTGCGTATTATGCCTGTCATTAAGTTTTACCTAGCAAGTAAATAAAGCCGAGTTATTATCATTCTGTGTTTTTCATCCAACTTATTACAGCAACAATAAGCTATTCGCTGTCGCGGGCCGTAGCTTGGCGACCCCTGCATTAAAGGATATAAAAACACTCTTTAGAACTGATACATACATATTATGCCATGGTTAGTATATGCTATTATGACAAAGAACAGACTCAAATCGAATCCCCTGGCGATTCCTAAGAGATCTTTTAATTATCCTGAACTAAAATTCATGATTATAGATTATACAGCGCTGCAGATTACAAGCAAGGAGTAACGGTAATTTGGGTAACTGTTGAAAACAAAAACTTATTTCTTTATGGTAAAGTATGCCAAATGTCTTTTTTATATACAAGTTTTAGATTATGGAACTAAATATAAGAATTTATTTAAATAGATACCGTATATAATATAAAACTTAGATAAAAATTGTTAAAATAAAATTTTAACTATAACACATCATGAACTAAAATGATTAAATGCATCATTTTTTTCCCAAAAAAATCTAACGTTTCTAGGATTAAAAAAAATCAAGAAAATAATTTTAATCAAGCCACTTACTTCATTTAATATACTTTCAAGAGTGGGAGGAGTATCAATAACCGGTAAATTAAACTCTTTGGCATCCAACTAAAATTAAAAATAATAATTATTTACATGATGAATTTCAAACTTCATGAATGTGCAAAATTTTAAACAATATTACTTCTTCAATATCAAAATTCAGATCTCCTAAAGTAGAAGGAGATATTTCTCTCCTACTTATAGTAGGTGTATTAAAGTCTTCAGCCATTACAACTCGAAAACAAAACTACTAGCAGCGAAAAATAAATAAATAAATAACAAAAAATAAATACAACCCTCAAAATTGCTTTGATGCCAAACCTATCAGACAAACAAATGATAAATAAAATATATTTATTAAAATTTTAATAATAAATGGTATTATTTATATGAGTTAAATAATATTTATTTCAATAAAATTTCAAAAATTCACCTCTAACTTTCATATATTTCAAACTTTGACTGTTTAAATAATTACTATTTACAATTGCAAATATTAGCATGAACTTCTACTACATGGCAACAGATTTGACACTTTGGTTTAGTTATTTTTGTTAAGTGATTTGATTAGTTGATCCATGTCAACATGGCAAAAATGAGTTATTGGTTGTTCATATTATCCTACTTTTTTATCATAATTCTATAAAATTGTGCAAATTTTCACATTAGACTGTAAATATGTACTTCCCAATTGGCTGGCCAAAGTATCTTGAACTGCAAAATTGCCGTAGTTCACCTATTTCTGTTTTTTGTAACAGAGATCGATCTCTATTTGGTGTCTTGACTAACGACAGCATCAGTATTTGGTATATTAGGGTATGTAAAACTGTTATTAAAACATAATTTTGTGTGAAGCATCATTTTAAAAATCTTTTTAACATATTATACAGAATATTACACCACCCAGAAACCTAATGAAATACTGTAAATAATTACATTCAGCATACTTGTTAATTAATATATTAAAAAGTTAAAAATTATTTTCGATGTTTCCATTTATTTACACCATAAAAAAACAGTATTTGCCTAAATCTTCTTTATACTGATTTTTTGTAATTTTGCTGCTTGTTTTTTTTATTTTTATTTTGCTTAAATTTGAAATGATATATAGCCTGTATTAATGAAATATTGTAAGTATCAATCTTATAATTGCTTTACGATTTAATGCAAGAATTAAATAATATTTATTAAGTTACTATTTATATACAAGCTGGAAAAAACCCTATTAATTACAGAGAAATTTTAAGCATTTAAAATTTTTTATTCTGTCAAAATAAAATAATTTTATTGTTTTATATTACAAATTGTATATTTAACTTATAAAAATTAAAACTACAGAATTTTTTTTTTTTTTTTTTTTTTGCATATTAAAACATATTTTGTTTTATATTGCACTTTATCGATTACTTATAAGTAATTACTTTAATTAGTAATAATTAAATGATTACTTGTAAATAATTCAATAATTACTTCATTTTTGCAAAGCTTAAAATTTTATGTATTTTTTTATAATTGTTTTTTATTGCATATTATATTCATGTTAATTGCCACTAAAAAACAAAGTTAAATTTTTTATAAACAAAATTATTTAAAGTTTCATTCTCTAATAGAAATTATTAATTATTTTCATTGATAAACATTTCTTTAGAAACTTTTTTGATATTATTTCCTTAAATAATGAATGTCATTGATAGTTAATTTTAAGCATATTTTTTACCAATAAATCTTAAATCTTCATTAAATGCATCTAGTAGTTGGAGAAGCCACCATATTAAATTGAGATTTAAAAATGTGTAAATGTTTTAATTTTTTTAATGAATGTTTGTGTCTATTCTATGATAAAAATATAATCTATCAGTTATTTGTCATGAATAGTATTATTTATTTTCCCATATATTAGAAATAAATAAAACACAGTCAAAAGCTTACATTTTAGTCTCATCAAGTTCATGCCAATTTAATCGGTTTTAAATTAGAGAAATAGTCTTGTAATTGAATTTTAAGATATACTGAATTATGTTAACATTATCAGTACATGATTAAAATGAAAAAAATTCTTAATTAATTTCATTTTAAAATTTTTAGTTTATATCCAATGATTTAATATTGTAAATAACAGTCAACATTGCTCTAGTAAATTTTTATTTAATAATAGAGCCTAAGAGTTAATATAGCTAAATTTTTAGAAGCATTTTGTTTCTAAATAATCAAATATATTGTTTACTATAATGATGATAAATTCATATTTTTTATTAATTTATATGTTTTTAACTCTCTGTATCATACATCTTAATAATTTGTATTTATTGCTGTAAATTTAAATTTTTCATGAATTTAATTTAAACAAAATAATTTAAAGTTTAATTTTTTCTTAAGCCTTGTGTTGAAGTTACTTGTTTCAAGAGAAGTAAGGAATCTATTGATGCATTTGGTATAAATCAATTAGCTGAATGGAAACCAGATTCATTGATGATTATTATTACAGTGAGTGAAATTTTTCTAATACTTATGTAAAATGGTATTATGAAAAGTATTAAAAATAAAAATAAGAGTAACTGAAATATGTTGAGTCGGTTTATAAGCAAATGAAAAAACTGCGAAAATTTCTTTTTTAAAGAAAGGAATTTATTATTACTTTTATTTTAAAAAATAGCTATTAAAAATGCATAATATATATGTTTAATCTATATATATATCTATATCTTTCGATTGTATTTCTAAAGCAATTATTCTAGTTGGGTTATAGCATGTGTGTAGAAAGATTGAAGTAGCATCCATATCTGTGCCACAACATTTAATTAAGAGAAATTAATATTTACAAATAAATGAAAGTATACAGAAATAAGTTATTGCAGTAAATAAATCAGTTGATAATAGGGGAATTGAATGACGTGGTTCCATAATAACAACTTTAGTTGTTTTTTAATTTGCAGTGCAGAAAATAATCGATTCAAGTCATATAACTATAACAAGGCTGACTCATAAAATAATTTGTATTCTTGAAAGAAAGTATGTTGAGCTAAAATTATATTAGATGTTACATCATATACTTATTTATGTATTTTTTTTTTATCAAATATAATTAGAACTATTTAAAAATAGTCATATAATTATCATTTTTAAAATGTTAAATAAGTAAAATATTTACTAATATGTTTTAAATATGAGGGAAAGATATTTTTCTTAAACAAAAGAATTTTATTTGTTTCCAAAACTAATCAAAATTACGCTAATAAAGAATAATATCTTCTGAAAATATATTACAATGTTTGAATTGATAGTCTTATTCATTTTAATATGAAACATATCTTTTATTTTACAATAGATTTACTAAAATTTTAAGAAATAAATTATTATTTTTTTCTGAGCTAATATTTTCCTATGAAAATTTATTGTAGAACATTAATTTAAAAAAAGGTTTCTTGAAATCATGTTGTTAATAATTATGTTAATGACATAATCAAAATATGAGATTTTTAAAAATTTCAAAATTATAAAAGTTCTATAAAATAAATAATTGTAGATTTAATTTCAGTAGTTTTGAAGAATTACAATAACCTTTTTTAAATGTGAATAGTAAAACTCTTTCATTGTTATCTTTTATTGATCAAATGTTAAATCATAAATATTTCCTTTAGCTAAAAGGAAAAAGATTCCAAGAGGAAAAAAAATTAAATAATATAGAAAAAATTATTAGAAAATAATAAAAAATTATTCATTAATTTTTTTTGTATAATTTGTACAGTTATTATAATTAATTCAAATTTAAAATTTTTGTATCTTAATATTAATTAATTACATTAATATGCTGAGATATATCACATTTTTATATATAAAGCCTTGACTAAATGTAAAATGACACTCTAAACACACTGTTAAACTTTGCTGAATGCAATGCATCGGGCATGAATCTTCTTTACTTTTCATGTTATGAATTATTCATATCAGATTTTATCATTAAATTAAGAAAATGTTTCCTTGTTATCATGCAAGTTACCTTTGAAGTTGAAAATTTCTGTTGGAAAGGGGGGGGTGTCGGCCACAAAAAACAACTTTTGCATGAAAAAAAGTATTGTTTCTTTATTTAATATATTTAATTTGAAAACATTTATGCATTATAAGAATTATATTTTTTATTTTATAGACAAGCCTGAATCACCTATTATTTTTTCAAGTTGAAGTTGATGATTCTGTAAAATATTTATATGAACAATTAGATAGCAAGTAAGTTTGCCCTTAAATTGTTCTTTCTAATTATAATAGAATGCTGTGTAAAGATTTGTATTTAAATTAATTGTAAATTGAATTTAAATTGCAACATGCCCTGTTAGTAAATTGAAACTTTCATTATCTTTCATACATGATCACTGGACTATGAGTTTGATTAAAAGAAATATGTGATACTTAATAATAAAATTAATATGAAGAACAATTCACCAAATGAGGCATTGTCATTAATACTTAAAACAATTGTATAATGCTAAAGCAAAAAAAATAAAGACTTTGATTTCTTTAGATTTAGATTTCCAAAATATTATATAAATGAAAATTATAATATGTGTCCTTAATCAATGTGTATATTATTTTACCTTCATGAATTTTACTAAATTATTTATGAAATATTATTTTGTTATAGTTTATTTGCATCTATTAAGTAAAAAGACAAATGATTACAGCATGTGTATTAGTGAAAAAATTATATACAAATTTTCTTTCTCCCCCTAGAATATCAGGATTGCGAAGAGAAAGTGATGAGCTGTATTTAAAAGAAAAAGTTCCTCCGATTTCATTAGAACATATTCACACATTATGCCTTAGTTCTAAAATCAGCAGGTATACTTTTATACATTAAATTTCCTGTTTGATGTAATCATTTATAATTTTACATCAATAATAATTGTAATTTTGTGTTTTAAATTTTATATTAATATTTATATATAATAAGTTATATTAATTTTGTCTAAATGAAAATGGTAAATATGTTTATTATAATCATATATAATGTAAAAAAAATTTGATTATTGATTATATAGTTGAAAAAATTTTAAAATATGCATTCTTATTCAGCTTAGTATGCATTCGAGATGAACTTATGGTTACAACTGTGGATGGTCATTTCTGGCGTGTGAAATGGGATGCAGTTTTAAATGAGGATTATACTTTAAATTTGTGTAATATATCTTTTCGATTTGATCAATTACAATCAAGAGGTATGTAAACTATTACCAAAACATTCATATTTTAATATTATATGTTTTCCCACACAAAATTGTTTTTTTTTTATTATGACAGTAACAAATTAAATTTGATTAATTGTAAATTATAAATATTTACATATGGGAAGGAAGCTGTGATCAAATAGAGTCAACTAGTTATTTTCTTGTAATAAGATAAACTGTCTACAAATAAGTGCTCCCAAGATTTGTTAGAAAATTCAAATGGAAATTGGGAAAGTGCATAGTTGTAGGAGGGATCAGGATATCAGTAGTGATTAGTTATAACAATCACATTGGTTAAACAGTAAACTAATATGCAGTTTTAAGTAAGCTAAAGTAAAATCTTTATTTGTAATGTTTAGTAATTAACATGCATTGTTAATCAAAAATGTTTGTTTATTTCTGGGACAATGGATTTATTAATATGTAATTAAATGTTTATTATTTGATAAATTTTAGTTTCTCATAAGTTATTTCTTTTCATGAGTTTCTTAAAAAAGAAAATAAATCATGCAAGTCATACTTAATAATCTTAATAAAAATAGTTTAAATGAAATAAATGATCCGTATTTATTTTAGTAAGAGTGGTTGTCTTGTAATATTTCAGGAGTTTACTGTAATATACTGTTTTAGAATATTTTTTTTTAGGATGTTCTATTTCTTTTTAATTAAATTTTTTTAAATAAATCATTTTTGTAATATTAAATATAAAAAAATGATTAAATTATTAAAACATATATTGTACACATGTAGGGATTCTGAGTAGAGAGAAAGCCAGGAATTTAATATAATTAGTAGCCGTAAGTCAAAAAAATGTTGTAAGGGAAAAGTCAAGGAAATTTTTTCGCAGTATCTGTAGCCACTCTGTATTATTAGCTATTAAAACAACACAGCTTTGCTTGTTTAGTTTTTCTTCTACGGGTGCTCCATCACAACAGAAGCTGCTTCCTTCCCCTTCAATCATGAGTCCATATGGGCTTGTGGGCTTGGCCAGCCAAGTGGGATAAGAAACAACAACAACAACAGTTTTTCTTCTCAGGATTTTCTAAAATTACATTTTTTATTTGAAAAACTATTGATAATTTAAATTTCATGAAAAAAAATTTACAACAGTGATATAATTAAATGAATAAATTACTTAAAATGCATTATTTATGCATCAAAAATAAGGAAACAGATATTAAAAATAATAAATTTGTTAATTTATTCATTTAATTTACTTTAAAAAGTCCTTTTTTTTATTAAATACTATAATGATATAATCTTTATCATATGTGGGATTTCATTGTTACAATATAAAAATTTGCAATAAATACATAGATTTTAAATATTCTACTTTTGTGCATTTTTTGACATATGAAAGAAATTTTTTTTTTTCTATTTTGTCTAGGTTCAACATTTCATGAAGCGAATTTATTTGTTAAAAGCATGGAATATTCACCTATCATTGGTGGTTTTTCTGTTGTACTTTCAAATGGTCAAGCTTGTTTTATTACTGCTTCAACTCTGAAGTTTGAACCCCATGTAAGTAATTTCTTTTTTATTATAGTATTTTTATTATTCCAAATACATTTTATAATATAGAGAGGAATCCTTCTGGAACACTGTCAGTGGTAATTGCCCTACATTTCAATTTCATATGGGAGAAAACTTGCATTAGAAGCCTGTCTTATAAATGCTGTTTTTCAATCAGCATCAAATCTCGTAACTGTATTGGTAACTACTCGGTAATGGTACAAATCTCGTAACCGTAATGGTAATAGAGCAGCAACTGTAATGGTAACTACTGTAAAGCTTTTGATGACAAAGGTTTGAGTTTTACCACATTTTGCGAGTTTTACTGCATTTTCCGAGTTTTGTCAAACCTCCCCAATTTTATGTTTTCCAACACAAAATTGTTATTTTTTTTTATTATGACAGTAACAAATTAAATTTGATTAATTGTAAATTATTATATTTTATATTTTTTAAACTATATAGTCAAAATGTAGTAAAACTCAAACCTTTATCAAAAACTTTATTTAACTTTATCAAAACTTATCAAAAACTCAAACCTATATTGTGGAGGTTGAAAGCAATATTTCACTTTCCATTTGACAGCTATTTGTATTTAGCTAGTATCAGCTAGTAGCTATTTGTATATTAAATGAAGATAAAAACAATACATAATTATTATATTTCTGAGAATAATTTTTTCTAATATTTTATTTATAATTCTAATTATTTTAAATACAAAATGAAAAAAAATCACAAAATGATTGATTAAATATTTTATACATTAATATTTGTTTGAAAGAAAAATTTATGCCCGAATCTCTTTTGTTTTTCCAAGTATGTTTTGCATCGAGTTAAAATATCAAATTTATTTGAAATCAGGATTTATAAAGAACATAGCAGCATTTCATTATTGTATTCTTAATTAAGTTTATTTTTAATAAGAAAGCAAGAATAAAAAAATTAAATCAGTGGAACAAAGAAAAGGAAAAGAACCAATATAGCAAATGGTCATTAATGCAATAATAGATTATGTCAATCACAATAAAAACTCATAATGACATTTAAATAAATTAATGGCCTTTTAATAAGGTTACTTATTACTCAAACTCTTGTTTTCTTTATTGTGAACATTAATCAGATGTCAAAGTCTAATTTTGAAATATGTAAGCGATTTTGATTTTATTAAAACTTTGTGATTTTCTATTGAATCATGGTTTAATATATTATCTTCAAGTATGGTTTTATTAATCTATCATACAAAAATTAAATAATGCATGATGTAACATTCATTTTTCATTCAGCTTGAATTTAGATTTGCTACATTCTTCCCAGTTATAATTAATCTTCACCTATTTTTCCTTTCGAATATAGGCGAAGTGATATTAGCCAAAAATACTGCTAGAACACATTTGTTGCATGACACATTATTAAAAATGTTTTTAACATTATATCCAGCATTATATGTCATACTATTTTTAACATTCATATTTAGTTTTGAAATTACCTTAAAATCTATTAGATTTTCTGTATTATTTGTTTTGAAGGAAAATCCCTGTCCAAAACATCTAAATAGGAATTACTTGATAATGATATATGTAGTATATTTGCTTCATCCATTGAGTGATAATTTGAGTCATTAAAAATTTGAGAATTTCCTTTTTTAGTTAAAGGTTTAAATAAGCATTTAATGATATTAATGAATTAGTTCATTTTAAGAATGCAAGTAAACAAATTGACAATCCCATACAAAAGTTATAGCAGGATGACCATGAAAGTGACAAGCCATTTCATGATTTTTTATACATCATCGGGCTCCTCTGATGCCGTCAATACACACTCTATTTTATTACTGCTGTATAGTTTAATTACTTTTTAAAATATTAAATCTTTATAATAAAGCAAATTTTTACCTACTTCAATCTTATATATTTGAATTATTTTTTATTTTAAACTCTTAATATTTTTTTCCCCCTTGTAGCAAGTTTTTGGAATATTTGCTCAAGATGTACAAAATGCTTTATGTACAGCTGTGAACCACAGATATCGTTTAATTGCTTATGGATTGAAGAAGTAAGCTACGTATAAAATTTATAAATATACAGAAATAATACTATATTTTTAATTCTGTGATATTTTATAATTAGTAATAACTATCTGAATTTTAAATAATGATATTAGAATAATTGTAACTTGCTTAGTTATTAGAAACAATATTTTAATTGAAAATATAGTAATTAATTTATCACATTAAATTCACTTTTATGTGAATCAGTATATTATATATGATCTGTTATAAGTTATTTGTAGGCCATTGCTTATAAATAAAACATCTGCTAATAATGTCATTTTGCTAAAGCTAAAATCCAATTTGGCTAAATAATAAGTTTTATATAAAATAAAATAAGCTTTTTAAAAATATTATAAAATATTAGTCTAATCTAGAAGCCTTCAAAATTTATCAATCTTAAGAATGTTTTAGTATTAAATTATTTAATGAAAATAATTAAATATTTATAAAAAGTCTAAATATATGTGAAATAAATTTCATTTTAACTTTATTTATTTAACAAATATATAGAATTGCAAATTCAATAAATTTTAATTTTATTCACAAATTATCAAACAAATTTTTTGTCAACAAAAAAAAAAAAAAAAAAAAAAAAAAAAAAAAAATCAACAAAATGTGTTTTTGCTCTCTTAACTGCAGTCAAATCTGCAATCAAATTCTGTAAGAAATTATTTTTAAGTTTCTGAAATAATAAATATTTTTAATAACAATTCACGAAACACATGGAAATGCTTTGCAAAACAGGGTTCAAAGTTTGCTATTCTAATCTATCTTAAACATTCTATCTAAATAAAGTATTTTAGCATATATATAGATGGAATAAATATTTCCCAAGATTTATTGATAAGAACTTTGTCATTTTAAAATGATTAATTTAATGTGAAAAATTTGGTAAAAGCTGGTATTAATTTTTTTTTAGTGCGCAAGGTATTGTTTTCTGTATAGATGATATAACTGGTGCTTTACAATCAACTCATCAATTAATTTTGTCTAGCAAGGATTTTCCTGGTAAACAATGTTTATTATTATAATAAATGCACTCAACAATATACAGGCTGTCATTTAAAGCATTATTTTAAAACATATATAATTAATACCATTGTAACATTTTTTTCATCCTTATTTTATTAAAAAAATGGTTGCAAAAAAAATTTTTTTTTAACCTCAAACATTTATGTTTATGTAGGTTATAATATCATCTTTTTTTTTTTACAATAGACAATTAAGAAAATTGCATGTAAGTTTATTATTAAAATATTTTAAATTTAATGTATTTTACATTGTTCATTATTGTGCAAAAAATGGAGATATCACATGCTTTAGATATGTTTGTGAAATTCATTTTTTTCCTGTTTAATATAAACGTTTTTTAGAATCCTTAAAATAAACTTATTTCATTCCTAACTTTTTAATTTCTGAATTAACTGAAGATAATCTGCTCATCTAAATATTTTAAATGAGATATGATTTTGTTTGAAAACTTTTCTCCTTGAAAAATCAAAGAAAAGAATAATATTTCCCTGTTTTTTAGTGATTTTAAGTGTCATAAAATACTGATGTGTTTAAAACTGTTGTGCAATTAGATATTGAAACTGCAGCTGGGGGTGTTTCCCATTTAAAGTGGACCCCTGATGGCGGTGCTTTGGCAATGACGTGGGAGAAGGGGGGATTTGCCATTTGGAGTGTATTTGGTGCTTTGTTGATGTGCAGTCTTGGCTGGGACTACGGGTATAAATATTTTTAATTAAGTCTGTTTGTTTGCCATTTATATATTCAGCATTTAAAATATTGCCATTATATATTTTTTCACTAAAAGTTTTATTTTAATATTTACTCTCAAATTTCATTTTAATATTAATATACATAATACAATATGAATTAAATAAATTCAATTGATGTTTTATATAATTTCATTTATGCAATTTAATTGTTATAATTTTTCCTTTCCTCTTTTATTACTGTTTTGTTTTTATTATATTATTTTCCTTTTTTTATTTTGTTGAACATATTAATCCAATATTGTAGTATTCTTTTCCTTAACTTTTTTTATTCACGTCTCAGAACAAAATGTTTTTTTAATAGCAGTCAAAATGTGTGTATATATATATATATAAATCCAATCTTCAATTAACACTGGAAAAAAAAAAAAAAAACCCAGCTCTATCTAACATACTTTGTTCAAACCTTTTTCTAAACTCTCCAGGCACTGATAAGAGCATCCTGTGAAATTTTCAACAAATACAGTTGAGTAGTTTTATAATCTGCTGGACATATGCTTATGGACTTTTCCTTATATATATATATATATATTGCTATTCTCTAGATGCACCCAACACTAGTAAGAATTAAAAAAATAAATTGTAAAATTTTTTTATTGTATAGGGTAGATACATATCAGCATTGTCTTTTATTTATATAAATCTGATATAATTATGGAAAATTTAATTATTTTTCAGTAATTAGATAATAAATTAAATAATCTAAATGCTTTTAATTTTTTAAAAAGACATTTGGATATTTTATTAGTGTACTGTTTATCAATTATTTGAATGTAAAAATTAACCTTTACATGATTTATTAATTAACTGTTTATAATTTTTAATCAAATTTTTTTTTGTCTTGTTTATAGAAAGTAGCTGTATTATATTTAGTTTTAATTTTAGTGATATTTGTTAAAATTTCAGAATCAGATTTAATTTGTTTTCATAACCCCCAATTTTAAATATTCTTTGCTCAATAAATAAATTTAAATTTAATAAAATTAAAGTATGCATATTATAAAAGTATTGATTATTGGATTAATTTCTGAATAAAGAATGCTTTATATTTAGAAATGAATACTGTAATTTTTTTAGAAATATAATTTACATAAACCTTTTTAATACTTAAACTATTTTGTTTGGAGTTCCTAGGAATATGGCACAAATTATAATAAAATAAATTTTCTGAAGTAAACTTACCATGAAATGGTTTGGGAGTGATTACTGTTGTTTATCTCCTTTCTTTCACAGTTGCAATATATCAAAAAAATTCTCAGGACTTTAATAATAACTGGTTCTTTAAATTTTTTATTGTCATAATTTGTTATTCATTCTATTATTTCTTAATTTAGATCAGCAGATGTTATGAAAAATGCTCTTAGAATCTCATCAATAGTAAGTAACTTTTTAAGTTAAAAGTTCTTTTGTATGATGTATTTCCTAAATGAATGACATCAAAAACTGTGAAATGAATAAACATACATTTAATTCCACAACATATAATTTTATAAGAAGAATCTTTTACTATTCAAATTGCATTTAATATATGTGGTTGAGTATTTAAGTATATTTTAGTAAATAGTTTTTAAATTATACATAATACAAGTTAAAAATTATATTTGCTTATATGCCCAATTTTTTAGGCATGTACTTTCTGAAATTCATTATTCTGTTTAACTTTGGGGAAAAGGAATAGTAAATTATAATTTGAAATATGAAATTGTAATTTAGATATAACCAGTTATTCAAGCAAATATGTTTTTATAGATATGATTTATATACAGTAAATTTTGTTTTGTTGTCAATTAATATTTTAATTAGTAATTTTAACTTATTAAGAATAAAAAAATTATATGTTTGTATTTTAATTTTGCATTTTAAAACATCACAATATTTTCATTTAATTTTGATAATTTGTTTTATCAACACATTTTATATTAAATCATAAGTTTATATAAATTTCATTATAAGTTTTTAATTATTGACACATGATTAATTTATTGTTGTATTTATTTTTGAGGCACAAAAATTTTATATTTTGCAAGCAATGTATTAATTATTCAAAAGTTACTTGTTTCCTTTTGTGCTTTTTAACTTTTTTCTTATGAAATTCCTTGAAAAATGAAATGTAAATAGGTGTTTGTTTTAAATTTTTTTTCTTATAACTTATCTTATTTATCATTTTACCTAAAATTTTGAGCCCTGTGTTATGTGTCAACTTTTTGGATATTTTGTTCCATTCTAATTATTTGTCTATGTTATTTATTTTTTTTTTTTAAAAGAGACAAGTTTCCTTATTCTCTATTACAGAAAGCACACTTTAAAGCAATGTGTTAAATACTACAATTTTTATTTAAATCTTAATTTTGTTGATGTTGTAATACTCGAGAAAGGGAGAAGTACTTTAATTTCGATTTTTAAATACTAAATAATAGTAATTAAATTGTTTCAATATTATTAGCATTTTTGAATATGAAAATTTAAAATTAAATGCATGTGTATGTACTGAGATTTCAATTACATTTTAATAAATATTTTTCATAGGAATGGGGACCAGAAGGTTATCATTTGTGGACAGTAGTTGAGAAACCTAGTATTAAAGTAGTGAATCAAGCGTTCTGTGTTAATATCAAAGTTGCTTTGTTCCAGTTTGCCAAAAGTGCCTTAACTGTTAATGCTGGAATGGTATGGAAATCATATATAAAACAGTTACATTTAATTTGCAAAAGAAGGATTCTAAATACCTCTCTTCTAATTGTAGACTGGAAGAGAGCATGTATTTCTGCAAGCTGAAGATAGACTTTATATTAGTGCTGGTGCTGACATCATTCATAATAAGCCTATTAATTCTGAAAGGGATAATGAATCGGAGATAAATGCATCCTCTCTTAGTTTATCAAAAGAGCAAATGCTTGTAGGTAACAAACAATGGATAATTATTCCAGTAAGTAAAATTTTTAAACACTTTTATTAGTGCTGCTCAATATTTTTAAACAACCAACTTTTTATGAATGGAGAATTTATTTTAATTATATTCCATTGAAAATATGATTATAACTAATGAAGATGATTTATAACTATAACAATAAAAAAATATTCATTATTTGGTTTCTATATAATTTTTTTTTCATTATTTGATTATAATTTAATATTTTTAAAATAAAGGTTGTTTTTGAAAATTTCAGATACCATATGCATATCTAGGAAATAATTGGCCAATACGTGTAAGTATCTTTCAGGTTATATTTATATAGTGTAATTTTGTAAATCTTTTCTACGGGCATCATAAAAAAATGTCTTTTTAACTATGCCGACTTATGTACATTAAGATAATTTTACTGGTACAGATTAGAATTTTGAAATGTACTATCTTGCTTTCTTTTTTTAAATAGTACACAGCAATTGATTCTCAAGGTCAAAGCATGGCTGTTGCAGGAAGAAGTGGTTTAGCTCATTACTCTTTAATTACACGAAGGTGGAAATTATTTGGAAATGAAACTCAAGTAAGACGTTTTAATATTATGCATATGCTGTGCAATTTTAATTAATGTTATGTCATGCAATCATAATGTTAGAAAGATCTATCTGAAATTTCTGAATTCTATTTCCTTTATTTCAGGAACGAGATTTTGTAGTGATGGGTGGATTATTATGGTGGGAAGACCAAATTATTCTTGGATGCTATAATCTTCGTGATTTAAGAGATGAAGTAAGAAAATTTTTATTTAAAAAGTACAAAATAAGTTAAGTTTAAAAAAAATATTTAATATATGCCTTTGTGAATGTATTGTATTATACAGTTTATTGTTATTTTTGTAAATATATGTATATATTTATTTATTTTTATATTTTATTATACAGTTTATTTTCTACTTTAAGTAATAAATAAAAAACAAACTTTAATTTTATCTTATGATAAAATGTAAGTAAAAGAAATGATTGATTGCATTTATTTTGATTGCATTCAATTTATAACACTTTTAATGCAATTGTATGAATACATATTTTTTTCAATCTTATCTTCTTCTTTATTTCAGCCTATCAATTAATTTTCATCAATAGTTTGTTGATTCTATTTAAATTTTTTTATATTCTTCATTTTTTTTTTCTAATAGATTGAATCATCATCCTTCTCATACAAAATTCATGTGGAATCATCTCTCATACTACATATTAATAACTCTTTTTATCTCTCAAACCACATATTAACTTTGACCCCCTGCCTAACGGCTTGCTTAACTTTTAATCATAATTCTGCAAATAAACGGAGAACTCATTTTAATACATATTTATCTCAAAATTTCACAGTGCAATTTCTACTTAAAGAAACTACAGATGCTTTTAAAATTTGTTTTCAGCCATGTATCCACAGACATTAAACAAGAATAGCTCCTCTTATTTGCATATCATATTCTGTTGCTAACTTTTTATATTTTATGTAGTTTTTGTGAAAATGTATTTATGTGTAATTGCAATTTTTCTGGTTTTTTTCTATGCAGAAACTTGTATAAAAATTGCATATGATAATATCAGTTGAATCTAATAACATTTAGATTAAGTTACATTTATTTTTAATCCTTTCCCTTGTTAACTTTTAAAACCATGGGATTATAATAAACTACTTTAACTTTTGATAGAAGCATTTTTAACTATTAATTGTAGCAGAAATCTCCATATTTTTTTATCTTATAAAAATCTATGCAAAAGATTTGTTATTAATTACAACCACATAATTTAAAATTACTAACTTTTTCTATTATTTTTTTATCTACTTAAAATGTTGCAGATTTTTTCTTTTTATTATAAATTAAAGAAATATTGTAATAAATATATTGCCATGAAGCGAGAATTTCTTTTATAAAGATTGTAATGTTTGTTCTTATAATAAATTTTAGATTTTTTTTTGCTATGTTATTTGGTTTATGTCAATTATTTTAAATACTTATTACATCATTTAAGTTTTTATTTTTAAATTAATTAATCGTTTTAATTTCTTAAATTATTAATTTATGTTCATAATTTTCTTGCACAATTAATTTAAATTTCTATAATCAAAATGCACATTATGTTATTGCAATCATTTTATTTTATATATTTCTAGATTCGTGTCTATCCACAAGAAAGTAAACTTGACAATCAGTTTGTGCGTGTTGTAAAAATGGATTCTCAGGTTCTCCAACTTTCTGCTCTTGGAGATAGACTTCTTAGTTTTTGTGCTGATTCTCATTTAACATTGTTCTTGTTACAAAGGAAAACTTCCCCTACAAGTACATTACATACGTTTTCTAAATAATTGAAAATTCTATTTTCAATTGATCTTGGTATTATTTAAATTAAATAATTTTTTTTTCATTCAGGTAGTGTTTTACTTGTTACAAGACTTTTAGAATTAGATGTGTCAAATTTAGTATTTCATCCTGCTTGTGTAGTATCGTCATTACTTACATCATTATGTACAGAAACAGGTATTTGAAAGTTTATTAACTATATTACACCTGTAGTAGTGTGTTTAAATCTGTGTATTGATTTACTTTTTGAAACAAGTTTCATTTTCTAAAAGTTTTTTTGGTTAATTTTTTTATAGTAAGATGGCCTCGTAAGGGAGATGAAAGTATTCTTCTAAATATTTGTGGGCGCTTGTTGCTTTTACAGCAAGATCCAGTTTCAAGGACTTCTGATGTAGTTAACAATAATTCTCAAGTTAGTTTTTTTTATATATATAATTTTTATGTTTTTAATGCTTATTAGTTTAATGCCAGCTATTAATTGCTATAATAACTTCAGTACATATTAATATCTACAATTGACTTATGACTATGATTATCTTGAAATTTTCCACCAAAACAACATTTATACATTTTTACACTTGGAACATTTTCTGCTAAATATTTTCTAGCCGAAATGAAACTTAGTGGACATTCGCCAATGGCATGTGACAACGACAACAATCAGTCACAAACACACTGTATATGTTAGTACATTTTGTTTTACTACCTGCTAGAAAAGAAATGGTTAAATTTTTTAAAGGTTTAGCTCATATTTTTATCTTTTATGCAATAAGATTAAATACTTTTGTGAAATAAGTGGATTGTTGAAGATCTGCTTTACAGAAATTAGCAAACTACATGTATCAAATAAAGCAAATCATTTTTATAAGAGATACAATAAAAAAATTTTAATTGTGAAAAAATAAACATTGTTATTATTCTGTTTTATTACTAATATATGATACTATACTAATATTATGATATTGTTATTATCATAATATTAGTTAAATTTTCTATAGTATATTTCTAAACATCTTTGATATATATACAGATACATGTGTGGAGATGGTATAGAAAAAATAATAGCGAGGTTGAAATAATGTATTCCATATATCTTCATAAATTTTTTTTTTTTAATAAAATTTTTCATTTCAGCATCTAATTGTGGAAATTGTTATAATTATTTCATAATTTGTTAGCATAATTGCTTTCTTTTTGTGTGTTCTTTCATCAGAAGATTCCATCCTATGGACTACCTACAGTCCTTGCATCTTGTGTAGAAAATGTGTGGGTGTGTTCTCACAGTTCCAAAGAAACTCCTCATCTTACAGAAGCTTTGTGGATAGCTTGTGGTGCTCATGGTATGCGAGTAGGTACTTTCTTAAATATTCTAATTTATAATTGTATTCCTCAATTTGATTAAATAGTACGGTTTTCCTGTGTGAAATATTGAAATCCTTGAATTTTCTTTGAGGAAAACCTGTTTTTTAATATTTATATGCTATGATAAATATTTACCTATATTTATAGTAGGAGTTTATGTGAAAAAAAATTTTAATTTTACATATTTTTATAAAGGTATGGCTGCCATTATTTCCGAGAGATGGAGAAAAACAACGAGCTCATAATTTCATGTCAAAGAGAATTATGCTACCTGTTCCAGTATATATTTATCCTTTAGGTATGCAGTACAATATTATATTATAATTTTTATTCATTAGAAATCTGAATTTTATTTTTTCCCGAAAATAAGAACTATTAATTTTCATATGGAAATTATCTGCTTATCTTGTTTAGCTGAAATTAAAACTTGAAAACTATTTTAATCATATGCAGTCAAATAGAATTAAAAAAAAATTTCTGAATGTCATTCTTTAATTTTCATTATAAGAACATGATATTATTCATTTAATAAAGGAAGATTTTTTTGTTTTTTTTGTTTTAGCTGTTTTGTATGAAGATGCTGTAATTTTAGGTGCTGAGAATGAAACTGTACTTTTGCCAGCTGACAGTTATTGCAAACATCCATTTTGCATAATTTCCCGTACAGTATGTTTTTATAACTCAAATGTTTTTTAATTTACCTTGAAATGTAAATTTATAAAGTTTTTTTTTTGCAACTTAAATATATTAGTATTAAATATTTATTCAATATAGCAATATTTTCAGTTTGCTTTGTCTTGAAATTAAAAGAAAAGTATTACATAAATCAGGATTCATAAATTTCATAATTTAAATTTGTATTATTAACTTTTTTAATATGCTTTGCAAACTTTTATATTACTATTTCATTTAATTTATTTCACTTAATTTATTTTCTTTTAAGTTTTCAGTTTAATCGAATTTTTTTTTTCAGAGTCAAGTATATCTTCATCAAATATTAAGGCAGCTATTGAAAAGAAAGTAAGTGTTTTTCCACCATCAAGTTTTGTGTATAAGAAAGCATATAAAGTTTCATACATTCAGATTTATTATTTTCAGATGAACAGTGTTTTCATCTTTTTTTTTTTTTTCTTTTAATAAGTAAAAAATTCTGAGTTACCATCCCTAGAATATTTATACTGACTTAAAATAAAGAAAGATTTGTATCATCAAAACACTTTCACATTTTCTATTCGATTATATTAAAAATAATATACAACAATTTTATATAAATTTAAATCTTTTTATTCATTTATGTGTGTGTGTGTGTGTGTGTACGTCAATGCATGTAGCTGATCATCATTAAGCATTAGTAACTTATATTTATCAATCTACTATATATAATCTTTTTAAAATTGCATATAAAAAAATTATGCTTATATTATGTGCCTCCTGGGTAGGGCTAAATGAGTAACAGCATTCTTCGGTGCAGCCCACATGACATGCCTTCTTCAAGGCTAGTTTGTATTGGGCTGCTCACAGGGAAATGGTCAAGTTCAGTCCTCGACATAATAAAAAAAGAGCATCTGTCCACCTCTGTTTAACCTGAATTTAGTTCTGTAGCACACCATCACAGTGACTTGCAGAGGGCATTTTGATGCTATTCTATTAGGCTTCCTTTGTTTTCTTCTCGTGCATGAAAAAAATATTACAATTTTAATTTCAAAGCCTGTTTTTAAGCTGTTGATTATGAACACAAACCTATAACAGTGCTGATATTTTGCACATTGCCATTTTTCTAACGTTTGTTTCTAAGAGCATACTCCAGTTTCGCATTGATTAATTTTTCTTAATTCATAGCAATTTTTGTGATTTTTTTTTTTTTTTGATCTGATTCAAGGAAACTATTGAATTTATTATTTTGAAATTTTAGAGCTATGCATATATGAAAAATAGTTGGTGCCTACTAGATAATTTTATTTATTTTTTAAAAATAAAATATTTTATGTACTTATATATATTTATTTATAGTTTAGGTTATCATGCATGGGAAATTGCTCGAAGTTGCTCAACTTTACCATATTTTCCTCATTCATTGGAATTACTTTTACATGAAATTCTTGAAGAAGAAGCTACTTCTTCAGATCCTATACCAGGTATTGTTCTTCATAGTTTTATATTTATTTAATGAGCTTTTTTTATTAATTTTATATTGAAATTATTACAATCAAAATTTCTGTTATCCTGGGATGTTGATCTACTATGGATCTTGGCCATCCAATAGGCTTATTCTATCTGAGTCTTAAAATTTCTTATATCTGCTTTCACATATTCTATTTATGTTAATTTCTCCCAGGATGCTCTCAAATGCGATGCTCCTATTGAAAGTAACTATTTCACAATCCATATTAAACAATCTTTAACAGTTTTACCTTAAATTTTAATAAAATAAATGTTTCAAGTTCCACTTGGTTACATTTATTATTAATCCGTTTATTATTATTTATACTGTTATCGATTTTACTCAAATTACTATTAAGATCCTCTTGATATGACCTCAGAATTATTGAATCCATTAATTGGTTACTACTAAATTTGTCCAAAATCTCTTTACTCTTTTATGAATATTAGAAATTTTGCTGCTGACCTTTCCAACAGCAAAATAATTCCCAGAGTCAATGTTAGCAGTATCATTAAGGATGCAATCTATTTGGTTAGTTGAAATGCCATGAGGTGCTGTGTGTGTGCTTGTGTATATCCTTATGTTTAATATTGTGCTGGGAACTATTATATCACTGATAGCTGCAAAAGAAAGTATTGCTCTATTTTCATTGGTTTCTTTATATGTTTTCAAATCGTAGGTCAATTTCTGTACTTATCTTTGGATTGTTGTAATCCAACATAATTTTTATATCATGACTAGATTTAATAATCTTCTGTCACAGGCAAAAAGATTCCTTCTTATCATTTGAACAATGACATTAATTGCACTGTCATTTAAAAATAATAGCTGCAATCTTGTCTTACAGACTATTTGGCTTGAAATCCATTATCAGAAATGCTAGAATGAGGCATGAACAAGCATATTTTTGAAAGTGCAAAAAATATGATTGTTCATGTTTGCAAATTATAGGCAGGAAATTATTGTAGTTTAATTTCTTGATTAAGA
Source organism: Caerostris darwini (assembly GCA_021605075.1). Classification (NCBI taxonomy): domain Eukaryota; kingdom Metazoa; phylum Arthropoda; class Arachnida; order Araneae; family Araneidae; genus Caerostris; species Caerostris darwini. Next base: position 242,173 of record BPLQ01007125.1, read on the forward strand.
TTTATACTATATATTTTTATTACCATTTAAAATTTATTGTTGCAAATGTTTTAATATTTTTTGGAAATAATTAAAATAGCATTTGATTCTTTTTAAATAATGTTTAAACTATACATTTTTTTCTTTAGATGCCTTACTTCCTAGAGTTATAGATTTTATTCAAGAGTTTCCTGTGTTCCTCCAAACTGTTGTCCAATGTGCTAGAAAAACAGAATTAGCATTATGGCCTTATCTATTTTCTGCAGTTGGCAATCCAAGAAATTTATTTCAAGTAAGTATGTCAAAGATGTTTAATTTATGTATTTTATAAAAATCATTTTATCATAACATATTTTATTTTTTATTTAGGCATGCCTTAACCATGGACAACTTGAGACAGCTGCCTCATATTTAATTATTCTACAGAACTTAGAATTATCATCCATTAGTCAACAGCATGCAACACTTTTGTTAGATTCAGCTTTGGAAGCTGGAAAATGGGAGGTTAGTTGTAAGAATGTATTATTTTAAAAATTGCTCTTTTTCAAAATAAAAAATTGAAGGTTGGGAATGTAAGAAACTATAAAGCTCTTTTTATTATTTAACAATTTAAACATTGTTCTTTTTTACTGTTGGTTAGATATTTTGTTTTTATTTCTTCAACATGGAATATTTAAAGCTTAACTCATTGCTATGTTTTATAATTTTAATTTCAGATTTTATTATATATATAATGTTATATATATATTATATAAATTATTTTTAAAACAAAAAGAAATTAAAATACTTTTAACTATGGTAAATTTTAAGAGTATGTTCCATTAAAAATTTATAATACTAAATATTAATAAATCAATTAATTTTATTTCCAAATGTTTTGTATAATAATTTATAACTTAATATATACATATGTAGTTAAAATTAATATTTATTATAATATTATATATTAATAAAAATTTCAATTAAAAAAAAAATTTTAATTGAAAATACATTTGCTTTACTAATAATTTTGAATAAAGACTATTATTTTTATTATAGCTTGCTAATGAATTAGTGAGATTTCTGAAAGCAATTGGTATGTTATATTATAATTAATTTATATCAAAATTGGTTCCTTATATATGCATGTTTTGATTGATTTTAAATAAATTAATGCATTTCAGATCCAAGTGACAATGATTCTGTACCCAGATCCTTTATCCCTCCAAATAAATATGGTTTGCCTCATTCAACACCTCCTGTTAGTCCTTCAGAAGATGATCTGTCTTTTGTGCTCGGAACTGTTTCTTTGACAAGAGGTCGTTCGCAAAGCACAACGGTCAGTCAAAAGCTGGCATCAGCAATTCAAGACAAATCTTCTCGGGTTCAGCATCAGGATATTGCGAGAACTATCAGTGATCCACATACTATTCCTCGAAGAAGGTGTGTTTGTGATGTTTAATTTTTACTTTTTTTATTTTAACATATTATTTACATTAACATCATTTAAATAGTTATTTATTTTTATTTTTAAGTATATTAATTTTTTTAAGTTTGTATTTGATAATGAATTGATGTATTCTTAGAAGAGTTTCTGAACATAAAGAGAAAGGAAATTCCGATGAATTCTTCATTGACACCTTATTGAGTCGACATGCTAGAAAATTACTTAATTCTGGAAAACTGAAAGATTTGGGATATTTTGCTGCTCATCTTGATTTTCATTTAATTACTTTCTTTACAAAAGAAAGGTAATTTTTGTTTTATTTTGTCAATTTCATTGATTTTGCTAAGACATTAATAGTTTGTAATATGCTTAAACATTACTATAGGAATCATGCTGCACATGTGGATGACTTTATCAAAGCTTTATTCACCTTGCATCAAGATTTTCAATGGCCTTTCCCATTGTCATCCTCAGTATACTCCTCTAATGGTGAAAACAAATTCACAAGTAAATGTTCTTTTTAAATATAATTTTATTTGAAGTGCTTCAGCTACAAGAAAATATTATGCATTTGAGAATTTACTAACTGTTGCTCAGTAAAAAAAAAAAATTCTGTTCTTGGATAGTTTAATATTTTTAAAAGTTTTATTTTATTTCAAAATTGGATTGCAAACAATTGTGCTTGTAAATTTGTTTTGTAATTCTTAGAAGTTATGAAGTAAGTTCTTTAAGCTAAAAAGTTAGTGAAATTGAAAAAAAATGTTTCTTTAATAAAAGAAAATGAAAAAATAGTTTCTGTTTTATATAACAAAACTAGATAGTTGTAAATAAATATTTTAAAAGTAACAAAAGCATTATAAAAGTAGGTTTTGATATAAGAAGCATAAATTTTTTTGTTAAAAATTGCTATTTAATGAATTATTTTCTTTATTAAACAGGAGACCATTTATATTTTTTTTCTAGGAAATTTTTATTAAATTCTTATTTTAAAACTGATTGTTTACAAATCTTTTTTTTTTTTTTTAATATAATTTTTATGAAAACACATTTTGAAAAGACTACTACTGTTTCTTTTAAATAAAATTATTTTTGCAAAATGTATTAACAAATTTAATTCAAATCTCTCAAAAATAAAGTATAATATTTTGATGATTCTTTGTAATGGTATCTTAATATTTCTTATTATTAATATTTATTTGAGTGATGTATCAAATTTTACTCTCTATTTAAAAAAAGTGAATATTTCAGATTTGTCACCAGTTGATTCTAAAATAATTCTCGCAGAATCAAGCCTAAGTACATTTGATAAATTAAATGTTCTTAATGCCAATAATATACCGAATAATGTACCTGATAACAAGCAGTCTGAAAAGTTAAACTTCCATAGTATACCAAACATGAATTCCAGTACTAGCCTAGAAGATGTACCAGAGCATACTATTGAAGCTCAGTTAGCTCCTAAGCAAAAAGGTAAAGCAATTTTTTTCATTAAATAATAAAAAAAAAAAAAAAATTATTGTAAGTTAAAGAAATAAATAACCTATTTATTTAGGAAAGCTATGCTAAATTTGTAATCCATTTAAAAATATATGCTAATTATTAAAGCATTTGTTTTTTTTTTATTCCTTTCTAGAAAGCCTTTTAACATTAGATACATCAGAAAACAGTTCTCTGTGGACTGAAGATAGTTTAGCTGCATTTGATGATGAAAATTTCTCTAGTCTCTCTTTGCCCATAGAACTTGACTCCATATCTGAAGAGCTAATGAGTCATGGACCGCTAGAAACTGAAGTGCAATTAAGGTTATAATTTTATTAAATATTTCATAAAACACCAAATACAAAATGAATCGTTTCCATTTTATTGATTTTAATAGTATGTAATTTAAATTACAAAGATAATTTTCATCTTTTGCTTGCTATTTTTATAATCAAATGTTTTGTATAAAAATTAACTGAAATTTTTAAGAAATAAATTTAACTCTGAAGGAACATTTTAAAACTAGGCATTGTATTTTAGTTTTTAGACTAGTAATTTGCAAAAAGTTTTTTTTTTTCAAAAAGTATTAAAGTATTTAAGTAGTTTAAATTTATCATATTGTATAATCTGTTGTAGAATTAAAAATGTCGATTATACTGATGTTCAAAACTAAGAAAATTTGTTTATTTCTTGATTTTCTTCAAAAAGTATTGAACAAAAGGTAAAGAGATACAGTTTAATCGACCAGCCAAGAGGCACGTATGGGCAATGCATGTAAAGGGGATGTGAGGATTTTCATGCTTCACTCACATACTAGTTCACCAATATCGTGCAGTTTCTTCTTTTTTGCCGTATTTGATGAAATTCAAAAGAGCACACAATTAAAAATGAGTAATTGACCAATATTTGTATAACTGGTTGAAGCAGTGAATATTGTATGGAGTTAGGTGACTGGAAGTAAGTGAGTTTTAAATGTAAATCACTAGAAGCTTAAAAGTAACACTTAATGTGATTTCCAACTTGTGGAAACATTTTAAGGTTATTAGATCCTTTCAGAAGTCAACCAACAGCCAACGAAGATGGATATTTGTTGTCATTATCACAAAATCTAACAAGAGTGCAATATCTTTTCAATTCTCTCATGACCTTCATATGGCCACACAAATGTTACTATTTCTTGATTAGCATGAGGCAGAGAACAACTTTGGTCCTGAGATCAGAGATGAATAATTCTATTCTATGATGAATTCCAGTACTGCCTGTCTATGTGCACCTCTGAGAAAGAGATCTCTATTGCAGTGGAGATTTGTAATATTATAGTTCTATGTCACCTGTTTAGGTGTGCAGGTTGTCCTAATATATGATATAATAAATAATCCTAATATATGATATTTAATAGAATGATAAGGAGAATATTTGTTGGGATGGATAGAGCAGCAAGATGTCTAATCCTAAACACTATAAACCATATTTGGAACATTCGGGAGGGGGCAACTTCGCTGAGATCCAGGGTTTGAAAGCTATTTGCTGGAGTAATGGGTTTGACTACCACAGGGACCACTCCATTAACTAATTTTTTTGGTTTGCTATTTTAAATCCTTTTTTAAAGTTTCCAGCATTAATGAGTATATGTGGTTATACATATGCACCATAACTGTTGAATAATACAATCTATGTATATATTTAATATAATGATTATCTGTTCGATAGTTCTGGAAATATTCAACTTAAAGTGAAATCTCTTAGTTAGAATAACCAATGTAGACGTTGTTATTATGAAATCATTATTATTGTGAAAGATAATTAAAGTTTTTAATTTTCTGTGTGTAGATATTTGCTGCAGTTACTTTTAGAGGCAGGCTGTCTTGATTGGGCTCTTCTTATTGCAATTATTCTAAGAGATGTCATGAGTGTGATACGAGTAGTGAATTCAGCAAAACAAGTTGAACAATTTCCAAATATATTAAAGCATTTACGAGAAGGAATGGCATCTATTGAGCAGTGGGCTGAAAAAGAATGGTATTTTTATTATATTTAACTATAACTATATATATATTAAGTTATGTTTTTGTATTTCAAAAATTTATTTATAATTATTCTGTGTGTTTAATCTGCTGATTGTAATTTATAGGTTTGTTGTACCTAAAAATTATTTTTTTAAAAAGTGTTAGTTTTAATTTTTCCCATGAAAATAATACGTTAACTTTTTTTTTACCAAATTAAATATGCAGGACCTCAATCTGAGAGAATTTGTTCAGAAATAATTGATTTGGTTGCTTAAAAATTTTTTTTTATCTCTATAGCAAACATAAAAAATCCAAACAGGATAAAAATATTTTTTTTTTTTAATTTTTCTGTTTGTATGTGAATATTTTGAAAATTTCCAATACATTTATTTCTTTTTATAAATTTGAAAGGATTCTTGCATGAGCATTGTTAATTTTTTTTTTATTTTCATATAAAATAATTCTATTCATATCTAATCATAATTCATTAAAATAATTCATATAAATTCTATTTTATTAATCTATTCATATAATTCTATTTTAGCAGTATTTGTTTATGCTCAAAAGAACTAACACATATATTTACATTAGAACACATTGGATCATATCTTTTAAATATTTCACTAAAATATAGCAGGTGTAGCAGTTGATGATTCTACACATTTAATTTGGTAGCAAGGCAAAAAATAGTTTATTCAAGTATCTGCCATCTCTAGTAACAAATTTTCCCATCTCTGGCAATTTGTGGATGCCCCTGCCAATAAAGTCGTATATCTTTTAAAGTGATCCAGTCATAAAGCCATTTTTTTTTTTTACATTTAATTGAAGTCTTTCTGTTGTTGTTTCTTATCCCATGTGATAGACATCTAGACCAAGCCTACAAACCTAAATGGACTCGTGGTTGAAGAGAAAGTGGGACAGCTTCTGTTGTGGTGGAGCACCCATAGATAGAAGTCTGACTTGGCTCTGTGATGCTCTATAGACATATGAGATTGGGACATACTGTTTAAAGTGGATTCCGAACCACTACAAACATCCATGACATCGCTGACATGAAACCTGGGGCGCAGCGTGCTAGACACTCGGCCATTCAGGTCCCTGATGTCTTTCTTGGAAAGTGTTTGAAATATTGATAAAAACAAGTGGTAGTCAGAAGGTGAAAATGGCAAGTGGAGCAAGAATTCCTAACTAAATGCAGAAATGATGTTTTGTAGCCCATTCTAGTAGCTTTTTGATCAATGTATTGTTCAGATTGATTGTTTGTTGACCACAATTGGTATTAACTGTATCACCTAGTTTCAGGAGCTCAAAGTCAGATACTGTCTTTTAAATCAAAATCATCACTTTGAATGATCTAGATCAGGCACACAAGTATGTTGCATTGGGACATTTTTACTATAACTTTGCAAGAGTCTCGCTTTGGGACACTGTTACTATAATTTTGCAAGAGTCTCGCTTTGAGACACTGTTACTATAACTTTACAAGAGTCTCGCTTTGAGACACTGTTACTATAACTTTACAAGAGTCTCGCTTTGAGACACTGTTACTATAACTTTACAAGAGTCTCATTCTTGTTTTTCTTTAGATTGAAAAGAAAGGCAGTATGTTTCACAAATGCTCTTGATTTGACTCAAAATTTGATATATTTACCCACACAAAATATATATGATGCTAACTTCAAATATTTAAACATCAATGATATTTTGAAAGGTACTGTTACACCAACAAAATTACAGAGAAAAAAAAAACATTATTAACTGCCACACTTGGTAAATATTTTATCATAATTAAATTTAAAAATTTTTGTTATTGATTAATAATATCTTCTTTCAGCTTAGGATATAAAAATTTCATGATATTAGTCCACAATCAGGCCAAAGCTCTCAGTAAAATGTCTTCACCTGCATCCTCATTGCTCAAGTTAGACATGCAAAGTACTACTGAAAACTTTTGTTCAGACATGTATGACAATGACCAAAATCATCACAGGCTTTCTACAAGTAGCGATATACCTGGCATAGAAGGCACCCTTGTACTTCATGGTACAAGCTTAGATAAGGAAGGTGAAGTGTCTTCTGAAGAATCTGAGGATAGTGCTGATTCTCAGAGAAAAGAGACACAGACTTCGGACTGTTCTATATCATAGGAATAATCTTGCCTCATTTAAAAGAACTGTAGTTATAATTTCATATGTGAAGGAATTTAGAATACATTAGAACCTTTTAAAAGAGTCTATTTTTATACCGACAGTTTTCTTTTTTAACCTGTAGATTTGAAAATAGTTCATTTTCTACAATGAGATGTACTGTTTAAAAGTTTTTTAGTCTGTCTGAACTGATGATAAATATTTAACTTCTTCAAAATAAGCTTGTAAAATATTTATTTTCTTTGAATAGTATATTAAAATAATTTGTTAGATTTTAAAATTATTTTTTGATGTTGAATATTTGTATTGAGTTCAGGTTGCAAGTTGAAATTTTTAGTGCTTTTTCTTTATATCATTCCAAATAATGTTCTGGTTTAAAATTGAATTTCAGGTATATAAATACTTTTCAATAGAAATACAATTTTACCAGTTCTATTATAATCTATAGTTGAAAAATTAAAATTTATCTGTTTAAAAGTTGCTCAAATTCCAAATTTCATGAAATGCCAAAGATTGTAATGAAGCACTCTAGAAGGAAGATCTCTACACTATTTGAGGGATCAAAGCAATAATTATTTATATTACTTGATTCTGCTGAATGTTTTTTTTTTTTGTAGTGTAATCACAATATTTACATTGCATTCCTAGAATCTCCAGTGTACTTTTTTTATATAAATATAATTGTGATATAATATATTTATATGTAATAAACTGAAATGTTCAATTTGTTGTAATATCTATGAAATTGTAAATCTTCTTGATTTTGGAAAATCTTTAAATTAATCATAATCTAAAGTCTTAAAATTGTATGTGTGTGTGTGTGTTTTTTTTAAATTGAAAAAAGGAATGCTAAGCAATTCATATATTTTTGTTTTGTAATTTTTAGATAAATTTTTATGTCATTCAAATATATAAAGGAAATGAAATGTAGAATTAATATGCTTTTTTTTTCCCTCCTTGCCTTAACATTGTTTCATAAATAATGTTGTTTTAACAATTTCATTTGGAACCTGCATATATTTTTATCCACATTTCCTAATATTTTAATTAAAAAAGTGAGAATTCATTCAATTTTTTAAATTTTGCAAATTATTTGTTTGATATTTTAATTAGATTTTCATTGAAATTGCCTGATTTTTGTGTAATTAAAATGAAAAAAATATTATTTATTTATGTTGTGTTTTATGCTGAGGGATTTTATTGTCTGAAGCATCTTGAATCCCTTGCGAGAAATTTTCCTTTAGTACTATGTTTTATGTTATAATTTATTACAAATGTTTGAACCTATGAAAAACAACTATAGATAAAAATTAAATTAGATGAGAGTTAATTGCATTGTATAGTATTAAAAATGCTATTTTTTTATTTTTTATTTAAGTTATTAAATTATTTCATCCTTCAGTAATTAATTTTATATAAAATGTTGTATAAATGTTATGTAATTATTCATATTTAGTTTATTGATATTCCCTGTATTTTATATCTATTCAAGTAACAAATTATTCATGTAATGAGTGGAATAAACTGTATGCAATCCATATATCATAATCATTGTAAAAAATAAATTGAATAATTTTTAGTGAAAAGCAAAATAATCAAATATTTAAATTAATATGTATTTTAGTATCAAATTTAGCTTTGTTACTCATAAAATATATGGTCGTTATCAGAAGTGGGGTTTTTCATTCCTTTAACCACTTTCATTTCTTATTGAAAGTGGTTATTGGTTAATTTTTTAAAATTTCTTTCACTATGCTTTTTTTATGCATAATTATTTGAATTTCTTTCATTGTCTAATTGTTATATAATTAAAATAATTTTATATTATTTAAGATTGTCTGGTGAAAGTAAAGAAAATGAAATTTTTCTTTATAAAAATAATCATTTGAAATTCTGTAATTATTTTTTTAAGATTTGCAGTTATGCATTTTGTCCTTGCATTAAATTTTATGGGTAACCTGTATTTTGGCCCAGCTGATTATAATTTTATTACATTAGTTTTTATTGATTAATATTCTATCAAATATTTCTTTATATGGTTATGCATTTGTAGTCAATAATGAATCGACATCTACTTGTTCTAGGTATAGCTGAATATAGAAAAGTAATGTTATACATAAATATGGAATATTTATCTGTAGTGTTGCAATTTTTACAATTTGTAATAATTTTTAACAAATAGTGTACATCAATTGAAGTGTACTATAATTTCTTAAATCATATCAGCATATGAACTAGAGTAAGAGTAAAACAACATGTAACACTTTATTATTTTTCTTAAAGCTTGTTTAAAATTATTTTCGTACCAGAAAAGCATTATCAAAAAAATAAATGTTACTTATCTATAAATTCATATTCTCATTTAATATGTCCCTAGCATCAAATGATAATCACAGTGAAATTGTTAAAATACAGTTACTACAGATATTTCAGTAAAAGATAATTATTTTTATTTGAATTATTTATATATATATATATATATTGAGTGTATTATACAAACTTTGAAGAAATGATGCCAAATTATTCGATATTTTATTTTACATATAATTTATGAATGAGCATTTTATTAATTTTAGCCCTGATGTGCTCTTTAATTCTCATATTAGTTAATATGTAAATTAATTAAAATTTTATAGTAACTACCATTTATTAAAGTCATATTAATGAATAATATTTATAAATCTTGTTTTCTTTTTAATATATTTTTTTTATATTTATCACCTCTGATGTAGGCAGCTGGTGTCATTGTTACATTCCTCTAATGAAAGAATATGGTGAATTTTTTGTATAAGATTTTTATTTCATCTAAATAGTTGTTCATTTTTTTTTTTATTCATGTAATGAGTGTTATTAATGTTCCATAATCTCAAGATCTGACTCAGTATCATCTATGTATCATATTCATTATTTTAAATGATCCTATTTAATAAATAATTGTACAGAGATGAAGATAAAAAAGTTGATGTTGAATGCTTATTTCAATTTTCATATTCTCACCCTTCTAATATCATTGCTATGCTGGATGTGGTATTCATAAATCAATACAATATGCCAAAATTAGTCATATGTAAAATTTTATCATACCTGAAAAATAAATTATTTTGTCAAAAAATGTTGGAATATTTTTATATCATCTACATTGCTTCTAATTAAAATACCTCCAATCAGTGTCAGGAAACAAAATAATGGCCCATTTTGTAACAATTTGTACTAGACCTAGATGATAAAATCGATATATACCAAAATCTCGATTTAAGTCAAAAATCACATATTCGATTTGATTATTCTTTTCTTCAGAATTTCGTTGCAACAGCTATGCTAACGCGATTTGATGTTCAACGTCGTAATTTGATTTTTCAAAACTGGTATGACTGTTGCGGAGAGATGATCGGCGAACTCGAGCCAGGAGAAAGAATAAAATGACTTCAACATTGATGCTCGAAATCTGTATAACTGGTTTGGAGATATACAACTATTTAATACTTATTCGTCAGCACTTTTGCATAATTATTACCTAGTGAATTTTAATGCAATTTCATCTTTTTTTTACTTAATAATTAAACTTGTCTCTTAAATCTTTATTACTATAAGTTCTCAGATCTTCTGAAGTAGTTTAGATACTTACATAAAATTTGACTATCACAGTGATAAGAACTTTGCTAAATCACTATTTTGGCATCAGAATGATAATGAATTCAATGTTTACCAATTTGTCTGGCAAGTCATATTTTCTATAACATATACTAAAGAGATGGTGTTTTTTTTTTTTCATTCAAGAAACATGCTTCATAATTTTTACAATCTAAATCTTAAATTATAAGACTAGGGGGTAACCGTAATTTGCTTTCCTTTTTCCAGATCACTAATAACTATTTCCCTATCACCAACATTTTTCCTTTTCCTTCAAATTCATATTAATATTAAAATGGTACAAGAATAAGGTGGTACTCCATTTCGAAATTGCTGGGTAAAGCTAAATGCATACAACTTGTTATTTATCACTATATGCTTTTGCAATGAAATATGCATAATCAAATGGGAAAAAGGAGATAATTTGTTTTGAAATGTCAAACAATTTATGCTAGAAAATAATAATTAAAAACATCTTTAAAAAATTAGGTGATCAGAGAGCTTTGAGACTCATTTTATTGTTTACGATTCACAAACGAGTCCATATAAGAAGTTTTAAATTTTTATAAAATCGATATGTCGCGTTATTAGATGGACAATATATCGATCTTAACATCGTCTTGCCCTAGCTTGTACATTTATAAGTAAAAGTTGTAAGAGAAATGAGAATGTTTCTTGCAATTAACACACAATGTCAATAATGGGCACAGAAATATCAATTCTATGGTCAAAACAAAATAGCCATGTTATTTATACATGAAGATAAAAAAAAAATTATCTAAACTGAAAAGAATAAAATTACCATAGCCTTAAAGAGAACATATTTTTTGAATGTATAAAAAAAGTATGGCCAAATAAAATCTAGAAATATTTTTTATTCAAAATATTTATATTTATTCATCAACTGTAATTATAAATAATTTTCTTTATCCGTGAAAAAATTTATAGCATAGTTTTGAAATAAAACATTTTTGTAACTATTTCACAACTGAGTAAAAAAAAAAATTAACTTCAAAAATTTAATCTTTAAGCAATGCTGATGTAAATATTTTTTGGAGAATTTGAGTAAGAAGAGAAGAATCAAAACACATAAAAGTTCGTCCAGCTGGCAACTGTTTTGAAAGCATAGCTGCTTGATCTCCCAAGGAACCAATGAATATGGCAAAAGCATTCACTTTAGGATTTGAAGTCAGAAGTTTAGCGAATGAGCACGGTGATATTCCGTATCTATCAAAATTGGCATCACTCATGACGATGACAAAATACTCATCAGCATCTTCTTTAGTAATAGTTTTTATAGCAAAATTTGTTGCTTCTAATGTATTGTCACCACTCATACAAAATTGAGTATGAGCATGCATGTTTCGAATCAATTCTAATCTTTCTTTTGGGTTTTTAGGTGGTTCATCAAACTTTGAGAATTGAATACAAAAATCTTCACCAGAGTGACCAACAATTTCATATTGGAATTTTTCTTTATAGCCATGAAACGCTTCCATAACCAAAACCACACTTTCCAATTCTCGCTGAAGTCTATTATCATGTCCATTAAATCGATACATGCTACCACTGACATCCACTACTAATCTGAGTAATTTCGGTTTCTGTTGAGGGCTGCCTACTTCTGGTTCCTGCTCACCTCTTTTTTTATAAATAGATTTTTCACCTGTTATACCTTCTATAAGCTTTGTGTCATCCAATTCTCCTGAAGTTTGGTGCTTCATCCACTGTCTGTCTTTACTTTTTGCTTGCAAATTATCCAGTATGAGACGTAATGATTTAACCTGTTTATCCACACTGCTTAAAAACTCGTCATATAATTCTGCATCGTATTCACTCATTTTGATTTCTTTCAACCTTTTCTTATAAGCTTCCATTGCCATAAGTCTTGCAGCTTCTTTGATTTTCTGGGGAACTTTCTCTTTTTCCTGGTCTGAGACTTGAAACACATTGTGTCCCGCATCAAGACGATATGGACCACCTCTTCCACCAAGACCAGCGGTGTCACGCCCACCAGTACCTCCAGCCCACATATTACCACCAACATGAGGTGCACCAGTGGAATCTATTTTACCATGTTTAGGAGCAGATAGAGACTTTTGATTCACATATTCAATAGTAGCTTGTTGCTCACTCTCCAATCCTGTAAACCTCTTCCAATTTTCGTAAGAGTTTTGAAGAGAATGTTTTTTTATTTCCCATTTTCTAATGCATCCAATAGCATCTACTGTTATTAGCTTGCCACTTTCCATGGGGGTCATTAATAAATAGGGTTTCGATGAATTAAGTAACCAATTACAAAATGAAGAAATTTTATGAGGTAAATCTACAACGATGTAACCATACGAATTATCATTCATGTCTACAATTTCTAGGCACCCTCTATCTGTTCGACTAGGTTCAATATCTATATGCTCAGGAATATCTTTTGAGTGAATAAATCTTACTAGTTGATTATTGGAAGGCAAAATAACGGGACTTTCATTATCACTAATAATAGGTTTTTCTCTAGGAAAACTTGTTATCTTTAACGTTTTGTCTTCAAGGAAAGACCCCGAAATCAAGCTTGCATAATCTTCTGAATTTGACATCAATGCAGAATATTTCAGGTTACTCGAGGCATTTAATTTGCCGATTGAATCTTTCGGCTTGGTAGTCTTGATATTGATATTAATTGATCTTTCAAATATATTTTCATCAGAAAATTTTCGTACTTCCCATTTCTCTGGATTTGATATGTCAGCAATAAAAACACTTTCGTTGCCCCTCAGTAGCAAACTGTTTTCATTTAAGGCACATATTTTCATAATAACTTGAGGGACTTCTGTATGATGAATCATATTATTAGTAAAATCTAATAAAATGACCTTTGTACTATTTTCGGCATATAAAATAGCTTTGCTGCTAGACAACAAATCTGAACATACACGAAAATTAACGTTAGACGATTTAGCATAAACGGCACTACTAATTTTGTTTAGAGTCTCTTCAAATGCAGACGTGAAATTTATTTTATAGACTAAACCATTGGTTGGATGTATAAGAAATGTTTGATTTGATACACTTTCATGCAATAACACAAGTTCCTCATTAGCATATTCTATCACAGACATTTTTATCATCGGCTTAAATCCAGTTCTCACTGATGGAAAATAATTACTTAAATTTAAGCTCTTCACTTGCAACATATCCGAGTTCACGGTGAATAATGAAACAGGATTTGCTGTAGCAATATAAATTATATCATCTATTTTCTTTGTACCGGCAATATCAAGTGGAATATTGTTACTGGTTATAGGTAGTTGGTAGGAGTTTTGTAATTCACTAAAAATAGCACCCCTGACTTCATTAACAGTAAGAAATTCTTCTTTAATTGGAAGTTCGTCTTTATTCGCAAGATGCAATTGATAACTTTTTGATAACCAGATATCCAAAGCATCGTCAAACTTCCACTCTGCTTTGAAGCATTCCTTCGGGAGTTTGTAAGAACTTGCAAGCTGAACAGCTAAAGTGTCCTTTTCAGTTGGTATTCCATGTTTTTTAAATATGTCATTAAGTGTTTCTTTTAATTCTGTGTTATACGAATCAAAATCGAAAACATTTTTTAAAGCAAAAGGTATTCCTTCATCATGAAATTTATTTAAATGTTTAATTATATTAACAACCTCGCGAGTTGAATATGGATAAGTTATAAGACCAGCATCAGATAAAGAACGAAGTTCTCCAAACAAGCTGGCTAGTTTTCTGAGGTAATCTTCAGAAACATTAGGACCATATTGTCGTAACATAGCTACTTCTGATTCAAGGCTAGGATTGTCAACAGCATGGCAGCTAAAAATATCACCTAATACAGCAAAGAAATCATTACCTAAAAATGGGAAGCCTGGCCGATTTGCTAGCACTATCATTCTGAAATCAGGATGCATTACCACTTGAGAATTATCGTTTAATTTTTTTTCAGTATGATGTACAATACATCGCCCATCTGATAAATTCATTTCACCAGAAACAACAAGAGCTTTTAAAATACTAGTTACATGTGTTGGAGCCTTATCCGCCTCATCAACAACCAATACACGACCATGTTGAACTGCTCTCAATAAAGGTGAATCTTCATATACAATTCTACAGTCTACAACTGTCGGCTGTTGAGTAAGAGATTGAACAGTTGTGTCTCTATGCAATTGAATATATTCTCTAGGACGATTCAGTAACTGCAGAAAACGATCAGTTATTTTATTTTTTCCAACACCCTGATTACCGACTAATAATAAATGCTCACCTAAAAGAAAATCCTGCAGCATAGCTTCCATCACATTACTATGTTCTCGGCTATTGTAAAAAACTATATTAGGCACTTTAACTTTGTTTGAATCTGTTTTATAAATCGATGCGCTGGTGTTCCCTATTTTCAGAGTTCCATTCTTTATACCAATTTCTTTCTCGGCGTTGTTTTTCTCAGTATTCTCAATACCACAAGATTCTATCAAGTTTTCAACAGCTTGTTTTGTCAATGATGGTAAAAATTTCATTAAACAGGACTGAGTAATTAAGCCGTAAATACTTTCGTCTGGAAAAGAAGAAAGTCTACGGGCCATTCGAACAAGTTGCCTTGTTGAAAATGAAGCGCTGACATTTCTGAGAGTATCATCTTCGGAATTACGCAACTTGTGAGTAAATTGAAGTATTGAATGTATTTTCTCACTAAGCCTTCCTACCATACCTTGTATGACAATTTTCTCTTCTTGAAGAGAAAGAGGGCGAATCGCATGGAAATGAAATATTGAGAGAAGTTGAGGATTCATCCAATTATCGCTTGTGCTTTGCAATTTTGGAGGCTCAGCTAAAGCCACAATTCGGAAAGCAGGGTGTATGCGTAAAATTTTGTTTTGTCTCATATCTTGATCTGAAAATTGTAAATTTTGTTTCAAAGAATCATAACGATCATGTCTTAGAAGTCTTGTGCCATCATACAGTTGCATTTCTCGATCATGTACCAATCTTTGCAGAACAGAAAATATACTGGAATGTAATCTGTGTAAACCATCTAAAACTAACAATTTACCATCTTCAGCTGCTTCAACAAGTTTTGAAGATCTCCACAGAGTATTTCCTCTGTCGTCTGTAATTCTTTGTTGTAGCAAATCTCTAGCTGTCATATCGTTGTAGAGCATTATCATTTCAACTGGATAATTAAGAAGAGAAGCAAACTTCCGTATCAAAGTAGCTTTACCACAACCTCTATCACCAATTATGCAAAAGTCATGAGTGGTATGAGTCATTAAAAAATTTGCAAGAACGTTTTCATGATATGGATTTGAAATAAAAATTGATTGATTTTTCCCATCTCTATATCCCAAGACATTTGAAACGAATTTATGTTTATTAAATTCAATTTCTAAATTAAGTGTGTGATTTTTAACATTTTCTAACTGATTTTGCGAAATTTTATATTGAGCTTTAATTTTATTAGGTCGGATTGAAAATTGTTCCAGTGTTTTTATAAGTGAATTCTGATTTTCTGTGGATAGAAGCAAAGTATATGGATACATCCAATGAAATAAATGATTCATAGAAAGACTTGGAAACTTATCCCAAATTTGAACAGCAGTTGACACATTTTCAACTGGAAACCTTGGCATTCCTAAATTTATTGATTCATTTGATAAAAAAGTATGGCAAGCAGACAAAAAATTTTTTAAATCTTCTTTGGAAACATTTTCAACTGCAACTGAAAGTTCTCGGAATTGTTCTTCGAATTTTGGAATGACATGCCGCGCTTGGAATCTAGATCGAAAAGGAGGATCCAGGGGATTGCCTTTAAAATGAGGAACTGGTAAACCTAGAGCAACTACCCTAAAATTTTCTGATACACGTACTAATTTCCATTCATTTAATTCTACAGGAGTGTACTCTTTCAGTAATTGATCATATTTTTCTGGTGCAACAAGAAAGCGTCCATCTTCTAATTGCATTTCACGATTCTCCAACAAATTGTTCAACACAGGCAAAACATTTCTTTCGACTTTTTCTACACCATCAAGAATCAAAAACCTTCCTTCAATTGCTGCTTTCACAGCAGATTGATCAACGTAATGTGCACTTCCATCAAAAATTTCTCTCCTTTGCTTCAAATCATTTTCTGTAGTGTCTCTTGATAACACAACATATTCTACTTCTCGATGCATCATTTCCAAATACTGAAGAATTACGCGACTTCTTAGAGGTCCAGGTAAACCAATCAAGAACATATCTTGTCCCAATAGATCCTTTTTCAAAATCCATTGTAAGTGGTGAATTAAATTTTCTTTGGGTTCTCTCGTAAAATAATGGATAGGAACTAAAACAGGGTTTTTCGGTTCCTTTACAGGTTTTGAAACACTACCAATTTTAATTTCCTTATAATCTGGAATTTTATTTTTTTTCGACACAGCCGAAATATACAAATGTCTCTGAAATTTTATGAAAGAATAATTTAGCTTTTGAAATATTAAAGACATTATGAAACAATTTAATGTTGATAAAGATTTTATAGCATAATTTAAATGGTAAAGCTACATAAAAATTTTATCAGCTTTTTTCTAAAAAATTCCATAAATCTTTTACTTCTAATTTCCATAAAATTTCCACATTTGAACCATGCAAGTGTGTTAATTTTAAAGCTCTTATTTGAATAACTGATTCTGTTGATAGAACTTCTCCTATAACCATGATATACTGACCTGAGGAAAAAAAAAAAAAAAAGCCTAAGAAACATAATTTTATTCTAAATATTACAAATTTATTACAGACTTAAAAATAATTTCATAATTATTCTATTATTATTTATACTGAATTATTATTATTATTATTTAGTACTGAAGGGTAGTAACAGAATTTTTTTTTATATATTGAAAGAACCAATAAGAAAATAATATGCATAACATTTTTTAAATATAAACCTAGCATATAAAATGGAAAAGAAAGCAAATGATTATAGCGCATTTATTGAACAGAATTAAATATAATTTTAATTCAATTTTTCAACATTTCAGCAACAAATGTCAATTTTGAGAAAGGCTTATTTTTACACTTTAGAGGGCAAAATAATAATTTTAGATGAGTGGACAAAGTGTAAAATGTGTTTTTGTTCACATTTGAGAATAAATTAAAAAAATTATTGAACTCCATATGAAAAAAAATCTTTACAAATACAGTGCATTTTAGCATTTAAAGATACCATTTATGCTGCCACTGATTTTAATCACACAAAACTTTTACACACAAAATTTACTACAAGGATAAATAACAGCACAGAATAAATTAACCAATTTCAAAAATTTAAACAAAATTTTTTAATAAATGAATGCATAAAATCAGTCAATCACTCATCAATTCTTATTTTTTTAATCAAATTTGCATTATTCATTAATTATTCAATAATTAATTTAATTAATATTGAGTACAATCTTTTAACACTGTTTTTTTAAATTACCCAATTAATGCTGTAAATGTGGTTACCATCATATAATAAAGATTTATAACTTTATTGTGAGTTATATATAATCAGGATGTATAAAATCACATTTTAAAGTTACGAGGGTGTAAAATGTTAATAATTATTTAAGATATAGCTATTAAACATCTTGTATATTATTAATTAGTTAAATATTTTAAATTTTAAATTAATATGGTATAAAATCTTCTGAATTTAAAATAATTTTGTTTTTCTTTTTGAATATAAGTCTACTTTTTGAAAATATTTCACCAGCTGTAAAATACATAAAAATATATGTATTCCAGTATATATACTAAATCTGATATAAATTAAAACTTTAGTAAAAAATAAATGATAAAATTCAGAAGTACTAAAGCTGATATAGAAAGATAAAAATTTGAATGATGTAAAAATAAACTATGACAATAAAATTCAGATAAGTAAAATAAAGCTTATGTTTGAAAATACATATCTGATACTATAATAAAAATCTATTTATCATTTATTAACTGTTTATAATAAGACACACTAATAAACATAAATATATGATTTCAGTAAATTATATATAAATGAATTTTTATTGATAAATGATATTTTATATTTGATTAATGAATTTTATTATATATATCTCAATATTGATAAATGAATAAATTAATATTGATAAATATATATCATATTGATAAATGAATTTTATATGATATAATATTGATAAATGAATCTTATGATTCTTATCCCTGACTTAATAATAATTGTGTACTGAAATCTGCATCCAAATTGTATTTTCTTATTCTCCAACTTTTGAGTCTTATGGAAAATAAAATTATATATTTTATGAACTATAAAGCATCACAACATAGAGAAATATGCAAGATTCCCTTTTCAAAGATAATAATTTAACTTACTTTAATCCAAGCACTGTTCTCAGATAATAATAATATAAAATAATAATGTACTATCCTTAAAATATATACTGTCAATTGCTGTATATAGTACGATTTTAACTACATATATAATATCTATCTGTTTCTAAACAAAAAATATTGATGATCTACAGAATAACCTTACTTCAATTAAATATCACCCATAAAGAAATTATGAACAGATTCTCAGACGTAGGATAGTGCACAGAAAAGTTTATTTTGGAAAAATTAAATTCAAACAAACACAAAGTGGGACTATCTATTATCAAGATGCATTATTATTTTTTTTTTAAAGGCAGTGTTAACACATATTATATTTTGTAATAAAAGTTGTGAGATAAATTTTTACTTGACCTGACTTTGAGAATTATGCTCGCATTAGCTGCTTTATCTCAATTTATCCAATTACTCTTGAGAAGAAATCAGAAATAAATAAATAAGAAAAGATAATACAAATAAAAACAGATCTTCAAATAATCAATGGAACTTTAACTGATTCCAAAAATAATAATGAAGAAGCACCAAAATGTGGTATCGTTCAGAACTTCTGTCACTAAATAATACAAAAAGGATAAACAAAAAAAAAAAACTAATTTTTACACACATAGAAAATTAATTAAAGATATAGTTTTATAATAAGGCTCATCGCTCATATCAAATAACAACAAATAGGATAGGACATTATATCCAAAAGCCTGTTTTAACTTTGTTGTATTTCATATTTAGTGCATTGAAATAAAATATGTTACACAGTTTCAGGTTTTTTTGCATTTTGAGCATAGTGGAGAAGATGTTAATCCAAATCTATTGAATCTGACTTTAGAATAAATTTTTAAAAATATTATACATACACACAAATAGTTAACTAAATTTTAGAAAATGTTTTATTAAAGAAATATATCACACCATTTGTTATCCAAGAACCATATCCAGGTGCTTTACTTGCAGACACTATAGTTGCATTTCCAGTTCCATCATCAATTAAAAAACTGTCTTCAGATTTAGAAACCTAAAATTATACATCAAATTAGAGAAAGTACAGTTTGAACATAATAATTTCTATACATGACAAAATTTTTAATTATACTGGAACAAATACAAATTAGAATAAGATCATATCTTATAATATTGCAATTTTTACTTAGGAAAATATGATTAGTTTTAAAAAATGTAGTTTGCAATTTTAATAACTATTTTTTTTAAATTTCTTTTAATGATAGAATAAAATATTATGCATTTTTTCATTATTCAGGGTACAAAAAAAAAAAAAAAAAAATGTGTGGATAACATTTCTATCTGCCATTGTTTATCAATAAAACATACTTATCAAGCAGGTCAATACTTTTTCTGATTAAACAAATTTTATAACTTGATTTAAAGAACTTGCAGTTTTAAATATTGTAGGAAATTTTGTTACTTAATAAATATTATACACTATTAATGCCTTTTAAATTCTGAATAAGAATGACAGTAGAAATGAAATCTTAATTTTCAACTTTTACCTTACCATAAAAAAAATATACTACAATAATTGACTGCTTTAAAAAGGTTTATTATGTGTAAAAAAAAAATTCCCCAAAATTAAGTTTCAATTAAATATAATTTTTTTAATTCTTTAATAAGTAATTTTAAATTACATTTACATTATTAATAATTTTAAATTATTATTATTACTGTTAGGCATTACTAGAATTAAAATAAAAAATATAAACTTGAACATTACATTTTCATAATATACTTTGATAATTTCAATGTGGAAGATTTCATTTAATCATAAATGCAGTCATATTAATAACCATAACTTAAGCCATACTAATCATCATAACTGCAGTCATAATAATTACCTTAATTTTAGCCAAACTGCATTCTTGTCACTAGTTAAGCTAAGATACAACTATTAAAATAATTAGTCAAAATTAAAAAGTTAAAGAACTTTTAAAATTAAGTGAACAAATTAAATTTTCTTTTAAGCTCAGAATTTATTAATACTTCATATAAATTTTTCTATGTATGATGAATTGTATTAACAAAAAGAAAGATATCACTTACATTACGAATTTTACCCTGAATCCAAATAAGTTCAACAGGAAAATCTTTATTTTTGTATCGAAAATCCCAGATTCGATTATTTTTTTGACAATCCAATTTTTTTAATTTCAATAGCATACACTGATTGATCAATAACTTAAAAGCCGGTTTTTCACATAAGCTCATTCTGAATAAAAAAATTATAAAATTGATTATTTGACATTGCTATATAATTAACATTTAAGTAGCAATATTGAAGTAAAAAGAAATTTGTGATTATCATATATAGGCTCCGGTTTTCTTTAATGTATTTTATTGATCTCTTCCTAGTAAATGCTATCTTATTATCTGTTTATCCACCCTGGCGAATAAACATGACGCAATATTTGCAATATGTAGAAAAAAGTTGCGGAAGAGCAATCTTAGAGAGGATAAGCATTTTCAAAGAAGCCTCCAATCAAATTGCAGTAATTTAATAATCATCTAGACCAGGAGTCTCCAAACTTTTCAGCCTTAGGGCCATACTGTACCAAGTACCAAGGGCCATTATCTATAATTTCCAGTTAGTTGTTATGCTTAAGTTAAATTTTCTGCGTATTATGCTTGTCATTAAGCTTTACCAAGCAAGTAAATAAAACCGAGTTATTATCATTCTGTACTTTTTTATCCAACTTATTACAGCAACAATAAGCTATTCGCTGTCGCGGGCCGGATTGATGACACTAGGACTGTTATATTTGGCAATATTCTCGTTTTGTAATAAATATGTTTATATTTATATTTATATAATAAATATAAATATAAACTTAATTAAAAAAAAATGTTAATTAAGTTTGAGATGTGTATATTGCTAATTTTCTTTTTATTAACTGAAAACCTCGCAACATGAAAGACTTTCAATTCAAAAACTTTTATTTAAAACAAACCCTGATTTTTCACGTGATTGGCATGAAATACAGTGAGCCACAAAATTGAGTATACACCTCAAAAACTTTTAGACTTCTTCCAATTACAAATTAAATATTGATTTAAATAGGATAAAAAAATTTATCTAGATACTTTAACATCTGCTTTACCATCCTATAATAACGCAATTCTATAGTTAACTTATCTATTACGAAAAAAGTTAAGCTATTCGAAGAAAAGATAGAAAACCATGCCACAAAATTGAGTATACACTTCTTATATTTGTCAATTATACCACCACTTTTTTTAGTTTCAAATTTTCTTTAAAGAGTTTTCAGGAGTAGCTGCTGCTTATAACACGTGCTATTGCACTTCAACGCTTTTAAATAGTATTTTTTTCTCCTTAAAAATCGTAAAATGAGCTCTCGTAGAGAAACTACTGAATCTGAGCGTTTATTGGTTGTAAAATGGTCGAAAGAGGGCAAATCTCTTCGAGAAATCGCTTCGTTGATTGGTGTAACTCATGGCTGTGTCCAAAAAATACTACAGAAGTATAAAAAAAACTGGATCTGTGGTCAATATTCCTGGAAGAGGACGTAAAGAAATACTGAGTACTACAGAGAAGAGGAAGATCATTCACTCAGTAAAGAAAGATCCGAGGGTGAGTGCCTCTAAACTAGCTTTATCGATGTCCTCTACAATCGGGAAAAAGATCTCAGTTGAAACAATTCGACGTACCCTTCACCAATATGGGTTTCGTGTCCTTACACCAATAAGGAAGCCACTCATCAAGTATGTGAATAGACAAAAGAGAGAGAGTGATTTTCGCCAAAGAACATCGTTTAAAGCCTATTTCTTTCTGGAACACTGTAATATTTTCTGATGAAAGTAAGTTTAATCTTTACGGAAGCGATGGACGATTTAAAATATGGCGAGAAGCTGGGAAAGCACTGGCACCTAAAAACACCATTAAGATAGTCAAGTTCGGAGGTGGATCTGTCCTCGTTTGGGGTTGTATGTCCGCTGGAGGAGTTGGAGAGCTTGCTTTTATTGATGGTATTAGGGACAAACATGTATATTTGGAGATTTTAAAAGATAACTTGAAAAAAAGTGCCAGTACGTTGGGGCTTGGGTCAAGCTTCATATTCCAGCAGGACAACGACCCCAAGCATACAGCGAAGATTGTGCAGTTATACTTGCTGTACCATTGCAAGCAGCAATTACACACTCCAACCCAGTCTCCAGACCTAAACATCATCGAAAATTTGTGGTCGAAATTAGAGAAAGTTGTACATGAGCACGAAATCACAAGCAAGGAAGTTCTCAAGAAGGTTCTGAGAGAAGAATTGGCTAAAATTTCTATTGAAACCACTAAAACACTAGTAGAATCTATGTCCAGAAGATTACAAGCTGTAATTCAAGCAAAAGGATGCAACAAAATATTAATTTGTACGTTAAAAGGAAATTAATAAAGGTGTATACTTATTTTTGTGGTGTTGTTTTTCCTCTCGTCTCAGATCTTTTATTTTTTTTCGTACAAAATAAATAAACATAAGAATTTTATAAGTATAATACGGTAAAGCATAGACTAAAGTATATAAGGTAAAAAATTCAATCATCTTAAAGCAATATTTAATTTGTAATTGCAAAACGTCTCTAAGTTTCTAAGGTGTATATTCAATTTTGTGGCCCACTGTATGTGTGGCTAAATATAACGATTGACCACCTGATCAAGTCACATGTACTGCAATTCATTTTGAATTGTCTGGCTTTCAAAATATAAACAGATTATTGTTTTAATATCTTCAAAATAGTGTCTAAGGAACAGTTTATATTTAGAAAACTTAATTTAACCGTCATTTAATAGAACTTCTTCTAAATATGGTAATGTTTCTCGTAGAATTTGAACAATTGCTATTTTATAAAGTTCTAGAGTTATTAAGTTTTGTTATATTTCTGTCGCTTTGAATTTAATTTTCTTGTGGAGATTTTGCACTTTAATGTTTCGATTGTAGCAAAATCCAACGAAAATAAAATTTAAATAATTCAAAATAAACTACTCAGAATTGCCACTAATGTTTCTTTGTAAGTGCGTAAGTCAACAATAGACAATTATATGACTAAATTATACATATATTATAATTTTTAATTATACTTAATTAGTATATATTGCATATTCCTTCTTTCTTGCTGAATACAACTTGTTCTTTAATCTCCAATTACATTTTCTCAAATCATTTTTTCCAATCAATTTGAAGAGAACGTTTTTTTCCCTGCAAAAGCGGCCTGATGGCCAATTTGCTAGCGATGTAGCCTTTGGTACCACAGGCTTCAGGTTCGAATTCAGGCAGTGGCATGTATGTTTGTTAGGGGTTCGGAATTCACGTTAAACTGTAGGTCTTGGTCAACAGTGTGCACAAATTGACCGCAGATCGACAAATCAAACCAAACCTCTTCTGTAAGAACGAATTCTACACATGCTCCAAATTACGAGTTCCAGAGAGTTCGATCTCCTATTTGAATAAAATTTGCTATTCCTTGGGAGGCTGTTTTCTTGCATACTCTAACTCTCCCACTCCCTATACTCTCTCCTACCACGTTCAGTGCTCATTTGTGCTCGCCGCCCGTTTCATAATTTTGTATCTTCACAGACATTTTTTTTTTTTTTTTTTAAAGTCATTTTTATTTTATTAACTTTTTTTTATTCTAAGCTTTAAATTTTTTATATTTACTTTTCAATTAATATTCACCTCTATTTATTTTATTATTTTTTTTCATTAAATCATTTCATTACTTTAATTTCTCCATCCCTGTAACTCTTTAAAATTTCCCTTGTAAACTAATACCGAGCAGATGAACGCTTCGCTTTCAGGAACGCCTTTCATTTATATCCCACTTTGTGAGAATCAGAAAGAGAGGAAGATCGAGTGAATACGTTTCGGCTGAGGTAAGCTAATAAAATCTTTGTTGAAAATTGCGTGTAGCCATTTTTGGCGTTAATTGCGTGTGGAGTATAATCTGGATGCTACTCACGAAAACCCTCTCATCAAGGCACGAACTATACTTACACAATTGAATGGAAAATACAAGTATCCTTTCTTTATTTCTAAATGGAATCGAAACCTCAAATCACCATAATTTCCTGCTCACTTATCGTTTTTTAGATATTTTACTTCAACGCATATTTACTGATCATAAATTTCTGGTTACGTTTTCATCACCGATGATTTACATTTTTCTTACTTTCTTCTTTTTTTCTCTCAAATCATACGATTACTATTATCAATTTATCAGGACTTTTCTTTCCTACTGCCTTCACATACCATTGAGTAGATGAACGCTTCGCGTTCAGGCACTCGACATCTTTATTCAACAAGGATGAATATAATCTGGAAGGTTTGTTAATAACTGATTATTAATTTGTGGGATTTTTAATAGAAAGTTTTTTTTTTTTTTTTTTTTTTTTTTTTTTTTTTTTACCGAGTTTTAAGATTAGATCAATGTGTAGTTAAGTGAGATCAGTCCGGCTGAAATGATTACATGGCGTTAGAGATTTGAAATATTATTTGGTTTTGAAAGACCTGCAGTTTCCTCAGGTTGGTCATTAAAGAGTTTACCTAAATAGGAGACGCAAATAAAAGAATGGGTCTGATTACAGACTTGTACATGGTGAATTTGTTTCTGATCGAGAACTTGCTTCTCCAATTAGTTAATGATTTGAAAGTTTGATTTGCAATGTCGGCCTTACTAATAACGTGGTGAAGGTGATGAGTGAAAGGAAGTTTTTACTAATCCAAAATAAGCCCTAGGTACTTGTATTTTGTGACAACAGGCACTTGTTCGTTGAAAATAGTAATTAGTTGAATAGGGAGAAGAATTCTATTTTTATGAAAAATAAGTACTACACATTTGTTTGCATTCAATTTGATTTTCCACAAGCAAAACCAAGTTTGAAGTTTAGAGACAAAATCTTAAGTTCTAGTCAGGATAGTATATTCTAGGCAATGTTGTGAGATAATTACTAGATTTCGGATACCGAAGCTGTGATGCTCTAATTCTTTGGCTTTGAGCAGCTGCTCGTTGGTAAAGAGATTTTCTAATTCCAAAGTGTTCGGGAATAAAGATGTTATTTTTATTACTACAGAATTCGCTGATTTGGTTAATAATAACCTGTTCATAAATTTTGCTTAGATTACTTAATAAATTACCTTTCTCTATTCGATTTCCTTGGTTCTATGTTATTATTTTGTTATATAAAATGAGTAGCTAAATTCTAGAATTCTTTTTTAGAACTTTTGGCTAAATTTTGGAATTCTTTTTTTTTTCTGTATTTTACTGTGTAAGCGCAGAATTGTTCGGGCTTTCTTAGCTACGAGCGTTTCTCACTGCCTTTACTCAGTAAAGTTCCACGGAAACGCCTCCAATTCCACTCATTCTGCAACAATTAGTTGGGGTACTTTCAAATCTTTCTGTTTTAATAACTGCTCTTCAAAATCAACCAGTCAATAACATTCAATAGATCGACCAATAATTCTATCTTATG